>JAXIVD010000011.1:808664-838664 GCA_036785275.1 Cancer borealis
CTCGGAAACTTGCGCAATAACTCCACCAACTCTTTCTGCTGACTCTCCTCCATGTGAGACAGCTTTTGCCCGTTATCACGCAGTGTCACTGAGTTGGTGAGTCAGCCGTCCGCCCTAGTGAGCGAAAATTCCTCTCTTTGACTCTCAGTCTGGTTAGGCACATCCTCATCGTCAGCTTCGATGGCTGCCACTTCTGCCACGTTTCCTTCATATTTCTTGATGGGGTTTACATGTACCAACCTAGTCTGCTTTCTCCTGCCGGGGATGGATATTACATAGTTATTTGTCCTAGACTTTTCGACAATAACAAAGGGTCCTTGATACCTAGCATGCAACGGGCGACCTCTAACAGGGTTGAATAGTAGAACAAGTTCCCCTGGCTGAAAATGTCTTTCCACTGCCTTCCTATCGAATACTTCTTCATTTTCCCCTATGCTGTTTCCATATTTTCCTTTGCTAACCGTTGGGCACATGCCATTCTATCCCAGAGTCTGATGATGTATTTAGCAAGTTTCTCAGGTTCTGCCTCTCCCTTCCAGCTTTCAAATAGAATCCTTAAATTTTCCCTGGCCTTTCTGCCGAACATTAATTCAAACGGGGAGTAACCAAGGCTTTCTTGACTCGCACAGCGAGTTGCATAGAGAGCCACTTGTATCCCCTCATCCCAATCCTTATTATTCTCTAGACAAAACTTTGTTAGAGTGCTTTTTAAAGTCTTGTGAAATCTTTCGAGGCATCCTTGGCTCTGTGGGTGGTAAGCAGAAGTGATATGCTTCACACCTAACATGTGAAATGTTTGCTTGAAGAGCTCTCCCATGAAATGACTGCCTCTGTCTGACTGAATTTCCTTAGGCACCCCAAACTTGCTGAATACATCCATTAGCCTTGGAATCAACTTCCGGGACTTACTACTAGATACTGGTATAGCATCAGGATACCTAGTAGCGCTGCACATGAGTGTCAATAAATACACATTACCTGATTTTGTGCGTGGCAAAGGCCCCACCACCTCAATAACTACTCTCAAAAAAGGCTCCTCTACTATTGGAGCAATACTACTACCTAACAGGCATTTCCTACAGGCCTTACAAAAGCATACAATATCGGCCATCATACCAGGCCAAAAAAAATATGACCGAATACTGTCACCCGTTTTCCTGGTGGCTAGGTGTGCCATGACGTCCTCATGTGCTGTTCTGATCACCTCTCTTCGGTACTGCCGTGGGATGACGACCTGGTGGTGATCCTCATACGGTTTCGATGGGGCTTCAGGACTCCTCCATTTTCTTTTAAGCAGGTCTTGGTCTACGTAGAAGCATGATGCCTCGCCCTTCGCCTCTTCCCTCGTCAGCGTCTTCTGGTACAGAACCCTCAAATCAGGGTCCTGGCGCTGTGCCCTAATCATCTCGCCTCGTGTCACAGGCAGCTCCTCTGTTTGCCCTATCATCACGCGCGCGCTCACATCCTGCTCACTGGCGTCCCCTCTAGCTGATGAGTCCTCGTCCATGGCAGCTGCCCCCGCGTTACCATCCTTCTGGTCGCCACTCGTCCCCAGCTCCTGTTCCTCCACTTGAACTCGATCATGGCTGCTCACTCCTTCCTGATGGTCTGTTCTCTGTGGAAATTCTAAGAAAAGATCCCGGACGGGCCCCCATTAAATTGTCACGACTCTAACTTAATAGATATGTCTAGGGGTATCTAAAAGCCAGTGACAACTTATATTTATATTTATTATATTACAGAAACCCCCGAGTACATAATTATTTACAAAATGTTTGTCCGTCACAGTAATATTCACGGCTGGGATGAATTACCAAACAATATTTGTACCACGTGGACTCCTCTTGCCCTCTGATATCAGTCAAAGCAAACAGCAACCAATATACACTTCCTACAATCTCCAAACCAATCCCATTCCAACCACTGTGTACCAAACACTCCTATCTCCAACCTGAACACGTATCTTTGTCTCACCACGTGGGCCTCCCACCACGTCTCCGGACCTCGGTCCTCGCCAACCACACCGCTTCCGCCTCTGGCCAAGAGAGAGTCGTGGGCGATTGGGCGATTGGGTGGGGATAGAAAGATGGATGAAATGGAAGATTAAGATGCAAGTAAAGATAAGAAAGATGAAGGAAAGTAGGACAAAACGTGGCGGGCAAACCGCCTTGCTTTGTTTGTTATTTAGCCTCGTGAACAGCCCGGAAATGTGATGGTGCTGCCAATTTTGATGTAGAAACACATACCCTGCAATTACTTATATACTTAAGTACACACAATACTCAACCCCACATGCATTTATTTTCATTTATTTATTTTTACTTATTTCTCTCTATTTCTCCCTATGTCTACCCCCCCTCCCCCCCCTCTCTCTCTCTCTCTCCTTATTTATTTATTTTAATTATTTATTTATTTATTTATTTATTTATTTATTTATTTTATTCTTTTATTTTATTTTATTTTATTTTTTTTTTTTTATTAATTAATTTTTTTTTTTTTCTTTCTTTTTTTCCCCCAGCAGAACACAACTAACATTTAACACACAATACCAATGCCCTATGTACATTATTTACAACTGTTGTTGCTTGTATAAACAATCAATCAGGTGAGTGTGGTAAGTACCAATGTTGTTATGTTTTTCTTTGATTTTACGTGGTGTTTGGGAATTGTGCTATTGTTGATAGCCGATGTATCCTTTCTTATCCGATGTACAGTGGTGGTGGTTCGGGCTCGGTTAGTTTTAGATGTGGTTTTGGAAACCATCTCTTGTGTCATTGTTATCAATTATCCTTTTGTATTTTTCGTCTCTGATGGATGTCATTAGCTTATTCATTGTGTTTTTTCCTCTCTGGTGTAAGATTATATTTAGTGGCTGTATGTTGGCTTTTCTGTGCAGTTCTTCTGTATTGTGTGTGTATGGATATCGTTCGTTGAATACGAATCTAAGTGCTTTATTTTGTATTTTTTGTAGTTCTAGCAATGTGCTTCTTGAGAGGGTGTTAAGTGGGTAAGATGGGTAAGTGAGGTCTGCAATTATGAATGGTTTTACTAAGTGTAGCTTTATGTTTTCAGGCATGGAAGAAAATCTTCCTAATGTAGTTAGTGTGTGGTTGGCTCTATTTTTTGTGCTGGTGATATGCCCCCGTAATCCGCTTTTGTTGACCTTTAGTCCTAGTATGACTCCTTCTTTTGAGTAGGGGATAATGTATTGGTTTATAATGACGGGTTCTGTAGCTTTTGTGGCAAGTGGTATGACTTTCAATTTCCCGGTGTTAGTTTTTATTTTCCATTTATTCTCAAAGTTGTTAATCTTTGTTATCTCCGCCTGCACTCTTTTGGCCATCATTTTCTTAGATTTGCTTGGATGGGTAACAATTTGGGTGATGTCATCGGCGTTTAGTATATTAGCTGAACCTGAAGTGGGTGCTGGTAAATCTGAGGTATAGAGAGTGTAAAGGGTTGGTAAAAGGGAGCTCCCCTGGGGGACCCCACTAACGAGCTGAAAAGTTGGACCGAGGAAGTTATTTATGGAGATGCGTGCAGATCTATTATCCAGGAAGGTGCAGAGGAGTCTGGTGATTATTGTGGGTAGTTGCAGGTTAATTATTTTGTATTTAAGTCCATTGAGCCAGACTTTATCAAAGGCTTTGGCTACATCTCTTAATACTAGATAGCACTGTTTCTTCTCCGCTAAGGCCTCTGCTATTATTTATGTAGTTAGTGCTAGTGCTGTTTCGGTTCCTCTTGCTTGACGGAATCCATGTTGGGTGTTAGGAAGGATGTTATTTTGCTCTAGGTGTTTTCTTACCCTGATGTTGATTAGTTTTTCTAGAATCTTTCCGGGTACTTCTAGGAGTGAGATTGGGCGATAATCTAATGGGTCAGTGCCTCTCTTATTTTGTTTCTGTATTAAAATTATTTTTGCTGCTTTGAATTTATTGGGGAAATAACCTAGAGATAACGTAGTATTGTAGATTGCAGTTAGGGCTGTGATTGCTTCCTCAGGTAGTTTGTTTAATATAAGTTTAGAGATACAGCTGTTGCCTGGTGTGTTGTTTTTGAAGCTCTTGATTATATTATTGATTTCTGTTTGGGTGATTTTATGTGTTAGTTGATTGTTTTCTTGAAGTCTTGTAAAATCTGCCAACGGGTGAGGGGTACATTCGTTCTGGTTGATACTAAAAAAAATTGTTTACTCTTAATTCGTTATGTGCGTCAAATAGTTGATTTTCTTCATCGCTGATTCTGAATATATTTTGCCAGATGTTCCTGAAAATAGGTTCTTTGTCCTCTGGAGGGTAGATTTTTGTGCCATTGTGTATTATGTATGGTGCATTCTGATCCTTGCTTCCCCTCAGTTGTCTAATAGCCTTCCAGAAATCTTGGGGTGATTGATATTTTGTTACTGTGTGTTCAATTGTTTCTTCCCAGTTTGCTGATTGGAGTTTTTTACATTCAGAAACGAGTGCTTTCTTTATTATGTTGTATGTTTTGTACTTGGTTTGAGTCCATCCATGGTTATCTGCTGCCCACTTCAGATTGCTAATGTATGTTTGGAGACTTTTGATGGTGTTGTTGGTGATGGCCCTGATTATCATTCTGCTATTGGTTTTTGGGATGTTATCTTCCATAGCATCTGTGACGATGTTGTACCATGTGTCTATTGACTTATCTAATTGTGTTGGCGTAGCGTACGTAGGAGGATTTGCTTGCTTTATGTTTTGTTGGATGGTGGTGTACAGTCTATCCCAGTTTGCTTTTCTATAGCAGGGTCTTGGTGGAGTTGGAATTGTAATGGCTTTGCTGGTCACCGTCAGGATTACTGGTATGTGGTCGGATGGCGTAACCGGTCCTGGTTCGATGTTAATATTGTGGTAGATGTGTTTGTTTCCCATGATTATATCGGGTGTAGTTCTTGCGTTGTGTGAAATGAAGGTATGAAAATATGGGCCGATATGTTGAAGTACGTTGTTATTCATCATGTTATTGAGACCAATACCAACATTGTTATTGTAGGTGTCCCCGAGGCATGTATGCTTGGCGTTGAAGTCTCCCAATATGTATGTAGGAATGTTGCTAGTGGCTATTGAATGGATGTCAGGGTATGGCAGGTAGGGTCTTCTTGGAGGGAGGTAGGATGTAGCTATGTTAATGGGTCCTGTGGTGGTTTCTAGTGTAACTGTGATGAGATCAGATATGTAATCGTCATTCATACGATGTCTTATGTTTGATTTTATCAGTATTGCTGATCCATCGTGGAGTTCATTAGAAGAATTGACTTGGTATGTAATATAACCATGCATTTTAATGTTACAGTTGTTAAGGTCGTGGCTATTTATCAAAATTATGTCAGGATCTATATGTCTGTATGTATTAATCAGTGAGTGTCTGTATGGCTTCCAGTGAGCAACGTTATGCTGTATAATTTTGATTGTGTCCATGATTAGTGTTGAGTGGAAAAGGATTACTTGGAAGAGTGTCTATGTCTGTTCTTAAGGACTTTACTGGGTGGGGGAGTTTTTTCTTCAGTGAGGCCATTCCTTATTTTGCTGAATCTATCTTCCATTAAGGCCCAGCAGTTATCAAAATCCACTTCGTTGTTTATTATGCATTTGAATATATTTTCTTCGGGGAAGGAGTTGTCAGAGTAGCACCATTTGTAGATGCCATTCTCAAACCCTTCCCTGAGTCTTCTGAGGCTTAATACTGTATCTTTAGGCCATCCTACACTACTCTTTGTAATTATTTGAAGACCGATGTTTGATCAAATTATCTTTTTCCAGTTGTGACATCTCCATTTCTACCTCCTCTTCCTCTTCCTGTGATGTATTATTATTTTGTTGTTGATATCTTGGCTTAATTACCTCTACTTCCTGGTTTTGGTTCATAGTGTTTGTTGTTTTAATTTCACTGTCTTTCTCTTTCAGGATTTCTTCCACGGCAGTACCGCCGCCAGATTTCAAGATTGCAGCTGAGTCCGGATCATCAGGTAGGATGATAGTAGGAAGATTATTTAATTTGACTAGTTGGTTTGTCTCTGTTGAATGATCCTGGTTTACCTAGATTGACTAAGTGAGAATGGATGAGGATGCCGAGTATTTTCTTACCAGCATCTCCGTCAAGGCATTTGTTAGTTTGTCCGGGTGTAATGGTGATGTTTCGGGTAACAGTATTGCTGGAAGCTGCTTGACTGTATGTTGTACTTTTGTTTTCTCTTTGCACTTTTATTTTCTCATTCCGTATTTTCTTTCTTTCAGGACATTTGTTGGCCAGTGTTCGATGAGGTCCGCTACAGTTAAGGCATTTCTTGACTGTAGAAGTGCACTCCCTCCAGGTATGTCCTTCTTCGCCGCATTCCGAGCAGACCTTATAGTTTGCATCCTTGCGGCATTGGTTGGTGGGGTGTTGTTTTATTTCATAGCACCTCATCCAAGTGTTGATATTGACGAACTCTTCTTGCTTAATGTTATAGGCAGGTATATTCATATAGAATCTAAGGATTCCATTTTCCCGTGCTTTTTTAGCTGTGTTTGTCTGGTTGAAGCTGATTTTCATGATGCTGTTTCGTGGGAAATTATATACACTGTTGATGCCATCCTTCAACCATTGGTTTTTCGTTGTAAATTCTTCTTGTATTTCTTCTTCGGAATGGGAATAAACCTGATTATCTACGTTGAAGATCAGGATAGTCCTTTTAGCTCTCAGTTCCGGTGGTAATAAGGAGATAAAGGATTCATCTTCTAATTTTTTCTTGCAGCCTTCTTGAAATATTTTGTCCACTTCATCATTCAACGTGAGTACGACATAACCATCTTGTAATTCGATGATTCTGGTGGCATAAATCTGGCTAATCGCTAGTATCCTCAGAAGGTCCCCTCTCTTTTGCGGAGAGGGGCTTGGAGTTTATATTTTAACCCTGGCCATGATGGGTGTTGGAGTCCGTCATCCGTGAGTCAGCTGATAAGACTGAGTTAACAGCTGAATATAAATTATATTACATATAAAATTATAAAAAAACAAAAACCTATCTAACAAGACTGCACAGAGGCAGGAACACAGCTACGCTATTTACAACAACTCCAGTAGCGCCCCCCCATCTCCTGAAAGACGTCGAAGGGGACCAGGAGTGTTGCCCCGTGAGGGACTTGCCTATACCTAATAGAGGTGACTTCCTCTCCAGCGGCTTCCTAACCACACCCTAATGGGGCCCCCTTGTGACCCAGGCCTGCGCCTGTGTCCGCGGGGTTCGGCTTCGTACCACTCTAAACTGGGGTTCTACACGGAAGAGGAGAGGATAGCACACAACAAGAGCGGGCTCTCACCGGACAGGGAGAAGCCCCGGTACACAGGTGTGGCTTGGGGTGAGGTGTAGGTAACAACCTCGCACAAAAACCGTCGCCTTGTCTGTGAGCACAGCCACGATGGTGCCAGAACTCAGAGACAGGGCCGGTGGGTGCAGAAACACAGCGAGAATACAGCTTAGAGCGCTGGTGCAGCAGTGGTGCACAAGGCAGAGCAGCTCAAGCAGCGGGCGAACCGGCGAGCTGTTGCCTATAGTGGTTGGATGGAGAGCGCTGGGAGAGAGGTGTTTCCACGTTGGTAGCTGTGAGTAGAATGAAGTGAGAGAGTCGTGACCCCGCTCATCCCCCTATGTATACAACTCCTCCCTTTTGTGACCTAGTATGCCCTGACACAAATGTATCCTTCCGCGCCTCTGCGGACTACATCTCACATCTCTACCCAACATTCCCCCCCCCAATCAATTATGTATACATATATCACTTATCTTACTTACTATATATATAACTTAACCTACATAATGACTAATGTCCCCAACAAACCCTTACTAACACAATACAACTTAATCTATACTTATTCACTACATGGCATCCTGGCTCTAACCTCCTGCCCGCTCGGACAGATGCTAATATAGGCCTAAAAATGCGGAACCCGCCATCTCCCCATTGTCTTCCAGCCAAGGATGCACATGTTACACTTATATACATTATTAATAATTACACATCACTACATTATAAATATATATATATATATATATATATATATATATATATATATATATATATATATATATTATATATATATATATATATATATATATATATATATATATATATATATATATATATATATATATATATGTATATATATATATATATATATATATATATATATATATATATATATATATATATATATATATATATATATATATATATATATATATATATATATATATATATATATAATATATATATATATATATATATATATATATATATATGTATATAAAAATTTTTTTAAATATATATATATATATATATATATATATATATATATATATATATATATATATATATATATATATATATATAAGTTAAATATAAAATGGGGGCACACGCTATAGCTGAGCATAGCCGCGAGTGCTCTTATCCCGTCGCATTGGCCTTTGAGCCTGTGGTGGCAATTAATCTGTTACTCCGGGACATAGGGCCACTATGATATCCAACGTTCCACAGTTTATTTTCTCCAGGTTTCCCTAGGACCTAGGTCATTTCTACCACCATTCCAAATTTCAAAAACTTGTCACCAAGTGCTTAATTTTGACGAATTTTCTCCCCGCTGTGACCTAGAGCAAATGATGCAGTTCTCTACCCGTATTCCTGATCGTCTTGGAGCCCAAAATTCTTGACGTTTTCCTAACTTCCAACACTTCAGCTTAATCTGTTAACCATTCCTCTTTGTCGGGCTCCTCTGATCACAATCTTATTTCTGTCACCTGTTCTACCTCTCCAGTGCTGCCTCAGGACCCGCCTAAACGGAGGTGCTTCTGGCATTTCAACTCTGTTAAATGGGAGGACCTAAGGCACTACTATTCTGATTTTCCTTGGGATGAATAGTGCTTTCATGTCAAAGATCCTTCTCTTTGTGCCAAGCGCATAACAGATGTGTTTATCTCTGGCATGGACTTACGTATACGTTCCTCATACTTTCCCTAATACTAAAGCTAAAAAGCTCTGGTTTAACTCTGCTTATTCTCGTGCTGTCAAAGATAGAGCGGCGGCTCACTAACGGTACCGTAGTCATCTATCTGCTGAAACTCATGCCCTATATATTTCTGCCCGTATTCATGTCAAATCTATTCTCCAACTTACTAAAAACTCTTTCATCAATAGAAAATGTCAAAATCTTTCCAATTCTAACTCTTCTCGTGATTTTTGGCATCCAGCCAATAATATCTCCAACAATTATACTTTTTCTTACTTTCCTTTACTTCAACCAGACGGTTCCACAGCTGTCTCTTCTTTCTCTAAAGCTGAACTCTTCGCTCAAGCCCTTGCTACCAACTCTACTTTGAATGATACTGGGCATATTCCTCCTACTCCCCCACCCTCTGACTACTTCATCCCTAAAATTTAAATTCTTCATTATGATGTTTTCCTGGCCCTCTCTGGCCTTAATTCTCGGAAGACTTATGGTCCGAATGGAGTTCCTCCTGTTATTCTCAAAAAATGTGCTTCCAAACTTGCTTCCTGCCTTTCGTCTGTGTCTCTCTACTTGTACCTATCCTTGCTGGAAGTTTGCTCACATTCAACCTGTCCCTAAAAAGGGTGACCGCTCCAACCCTTCAAACTACTGCCCTATAGCTTTGATTTCTTACATTTTTAAAGCCTTTGAGTTTGTCCTTAACAAGAAAATCATAACAAGAAAATCATGAGGCATCTATCAGCTCACAACCTCCTCTCTGATTGCCAGTATGGTTTCCGTAAAGGCAAGTCTACTCGTGATTTTCTTGCTTCCCTAACTAAATCTTGGTCATCCTCTTTTAGGGACTTCAGTTAAATTTTTGCTGTCGGCCTTGACATATCGAAAGCCTTCGATAGTATCTTACATAAATCTTTAATTCATAAACTATCCTCCTACAGATTCTATACTTCTCTCTGTGCCTTCATCTCCAGTTTCCTTTCTGACCGTTCTATTGCTGCTGTAGTAGACGGTCACAGTTCTTCCCCTAAAACTATCAACAGTGGTGTTCCTCAGAGTTGTATCCTATCATCCACTGTCATTCTATTATTCATCAATGATCTCCTAAATCTGACTCAATGCCCTATCCACTTCTATGCTGATGACACCACTTTGCATTTTTCTACGTCGTACAACAGACGAACAACCCAACAATAATTAAGTGATTCAAGGCGAGATGCTATAGGACGACTAAATTCTGATTATTCACTAGTTTCTGATTGGGACAAAGCAAACCTTGTTTTGTTCAATGCCTCAAATACTCAATTTCTACAATTGTCTACTCGACATAACCTTCCAGATAATTATACCCCACGCCACTTTTCCTCTCATCCACATTAAACACACTTGGTCTATCCCTTATTAAAAAATTTAACTGGCAGTTTCATATCTCTACTCTTGCTAAATAAGCTTCCAAAAGTTAGGTGGGCTTTAGCGTCTGCGTCCGTTTTTCTCTCCCTCCCAGCTGCTTGCTCTGTACAGGGGATTTATCCGCCCATGAATGGAGTATAGTTCTCATATCTGGGGGTGTTCAACTCGCACAGCCTTATTTAACATTGTGCAGTCTATGGCTTTTAGTCTTATTAACTCTTCCCTCCTCTAACCGACTTCTCTTGATGCTTTAAGTCACAGACGCAATGTTGCATCTTTAATTAGTTTCAACCGCTATTTTCATGCTGACTGCTCTTCTGAACTTGGTAACTGCACGCCCCCCGTAGCGTCGCTCCACAAGACTTTCTACACTTCTCATCCATATTCTGTCCATCTTTCTAATGCAAGAGTTTACCAGTATCTTCACGCTTTCATCCCTTACATTGGTAAACTCAGGAACTCTCTTCCTTTGTCTGTTTTTTCACCTGCCTATGACTTAAATTCTTTCAAAAGAGGAGTGTAAGAGCTAGTGCTCGGGAGTGCTTGTGTAGCTAGTTGGTCGACTGGAGAGAGGAAAACTCAATCTCAGTTGAGGTTATTTATTATTAAAAATATAGTAACTATAAACAAAATATAAATTTTAACAATAATTATTGTAAATAGTAAATGCGCGCTGTGTGAGGACAGAGCGGGACAAGTTGATGTTGACGGGCTGTTCTGCAGCGCAACTAAATACATAAAACTATATACAAAAGAAAAACATAAATATAGATACATGATGAATACAATGAAAATAATTAAAAATATAAAAATACAAGGTTTATAATAGTTATGGCTGCTCGACCTACATTGTTAGGGAACGTAGGTACCACACGTTCTCTAAGTCTTTAAGGGTAGACTGCTACAATACTCCCCCCTAGTGACGAGGAAGGAGGAAAGATATCTTGGTGGTGCGGTGCTGCTGTTGTTGTGCTGCCGATTTAATGGTAGAGATGTCTGGGGCTAACAGATATGCCGGCTTGACTCGGTCGATGGCCATCGCGTCCTGAACGCCATTCCTGTCAATGGTGACAGTCTTCCTGGTTCGTCTCAGGACGAGGTAGGGTCCTTGGTAGGGCTGCGTCAGAGGACGGCGGACGGCATCCACGCGTATGAAGACGTGGGTACAGGTGTCGAGGTCCTGGCTCACAAAGGTCCTCATCGGGGAAGAACGAGGCTGCACTGGCTGAAGTTTTCTCATGACACCTTTGAGGCGGAAGGCAAAGTCTTGGGCTGCAGGGTCGGGTGTTTTAACCAGTAGTTCGCCTGAGAGCCTAAGGTTGGTGCCGTAAACCAGCTCAGCCGAGGAGTGATGCAGGTCTTCCTTTAGGGAGGACCTGATGCCGAGAAGAACAATGGGGAGAGCCAGGGACCAGTTCTCTGGTTGGGTGGAAGCCATGAGGGAGGACTTCAGTTAGCGATGGAACCGTTCGACCATGCCGTTGGCCTGAGAGTGGTAGCTGGAAGTCCTGTAGCGGCGGATGCCGAGCAGGGTCATGACCTTGTTGCACACGTTGGCCTCGAACTGGCCGCCGCGGTCTGAGGTGAGGCTGAGAGGGACACCGAACCTGGAGACCCAAGTAGCGATGAAAGCGTGGGCGACGGTGTCCGTTGTGATGTCAGCGATGGGGGCGGCTTCGGCACAAAGTGTAAAACGATCCACACAGGTGAGGATGTAGCGATAACCGGCAGAGGGTGGCAGGGGACCGACCAGATCAATGTGGATGTAGTCGAATCTCTCCGTGACGGGTGTGAAAGTGCCGGGCGGAGAGTGAGTGTGTCGAGTCACCTTGGAGGCTTGACAGTTGGTGCAAGTACGAGTCCATAATCTGATGTCCTTGTTGATGCCCTCCCAGATGAAACGAGACGTCATCAAGTGTTGTGTAGCTCGGATACCAGGGTGAGAGAGGTCGTGAAGCTGAGGAAGGCCTTGTAGCGATGTCCCTGTGGCAGGTAGGGACGGACAGCGTCTGTAGAAACGTCAGCGTAGAGAATGACCTCGGTGCCTGGGAGCATAAGTTTCTTCATCTTGAGCGCCGGGTTGTGCAGTAGCTTGTCCAGTTCGGCGTAGCCGGACTGGTCAGCAGCTATGGCGGTGTAATCAAGAGAAGAAGACGTCACAGCAGTAATGTTGCGGGAGAGGGCGTCTGCTGGAGCGTTGTCTGCACCTTTGATGTACCTAATGTCGGTGGTGAATTGAGAAATGTAGTCTATGTGGCGGAACTGCCGTGGAGTGTAGGAATCCTTGTTTCTCAGGAAAACAGTAGTAAGCGGTTTGTGGTCGGTGTACACATGGAAGCGACGGCCTTCAATGAAGTAGCGGAAACGCTTGACAGCTTTGAAGATGGCGAGAAGTTCTCGATCTTATGCGCTGTACTTGGTTTCGGCCGTGTTGAGCTTCTGTGAGAAGAAGGCAATCGGCTTCCAGGCACTGTCGACGAGTTGTTGGAGGATGGCACCAGTCCCAGTGTCGGAGGCGTCTGTCACTATGGAAGTCTCAGCGTCAGGAGATTGGAAAGACAACATGACTGTGTCGCTGAGGGACATCTTAGCTGCGAGGAAAGCAGCGTCAGCGTCTGGAGTCCAATTGAGAGTGACAGACTGGCCACGCTTACAGGGCTTGACCATGGCGTAGAGTGGTTGAAGCAGGAGAGAGCAGTGTGGGATGAAGCGGTTGTAATAGTTAATCATACCCAGGAATTCTTTGAGTTTGCGCTGGGTGGACGGCTTCGGGAACTGCTGAATGGCTTCACACTTCGTGTGGAGTGGAGCGATGTCTGCTGGAGTTACAGTGTGGCCGAGGAAGGTGAGAGAGGTGACACCAAACTCAGACTTGTCCACATTGATCTGTACGCCATAGTCTTATAAGCGGGTGAGGACTTGGTGAAGGTGTTGTCGGTGTGAGGCTTCATCTGGGCTCGCGATGAGTAGATCGTCGATGTATGCGAAGCAGAAGGGCAAGGCTCGAAGAACATTCATGAGTCCAAAGGGCATCCTGACATACTCAAACAGACCGAAGGGCGTGATGATGGCGGTCTTTGGTATGTCGTCAGGGTGTACTGGAATCCGATGAAAGGACTTGACGAGGTCTATGCGTGAGAAGATGGCGGAGCCAGCGAGCTGGGACGAGAACTCCTGGATGTTAGGCACGGGGTATCTATCCATCTGGGTGTGAGAGTTGAGGGCACGGTAGTCTCCACAGGGCCGTATGTCGCCGTTTTTCTTGGGGACGACGTGGAGAACTGATGACCAGTTGCTGCTGCTTGGCCGCACAACACCTTGGCGCATCAGAGACTCGAACTCGGCCTTGGCTTGTCGGTAGCGTTCTGGAGCTAAACGACGGGCCTTGGCGTGTACTGGTGGTCCTGTTGTCTCGATGTGATGCATGACGTGGTGTTTGACAGGCAAGCTGGCTGAGTAAGGCTGGGTCAGCATAGGGAAAGACTTAAACAGGTCAGCAAACTGGTGGTCCTTTTGGATGACAGCGAGGTGCGTGCTGTTACCTGGCGCTGGTCGTGCTGTGGAGGAGATGGAGGTGAGTGGGTCAACCAACTATTGACCTTTGACGTCCACCAAGAGGTTGAAGTGCCTTAGAAAGTCTGCTCCGAGGATTGCCTGCGACGTAGAAGATCCATTCGAAGGAACGTCGGAGGTAGAGGTTCAGTTACAAGGTGCGCCGTGAGTAGACCGGTATCTTGGTCCCGTTAGCGGCGAAGAGATGCAAGATGGGAGGTAGGGTTCGTAGATTGGCGGTCGCGGGGATAATACTGACGTCGGCGCCGGTATCAATCATGAACCTTGTGTTAGAGCAACTGTCGTGAAGGTGGAGCAGCGCTGAGGGTTGGCGAGCAACGCGCTGCACTAATACTCGCCCTTTTTGTTTGACGCCTTGTATGTGCATGGGGCGGCACACTTCGAGGCTCTGTCGCCGTAGTTACTGTGGTACCAGCAAAGTCCTGGGCTTCTCGAGCGGGGACGGTGCTGACGGTGCTGGCGGTGTTGAAGAGTGGGGGAACGGGACCGTTGGTGGTCCTGGAACTGCCTCTTGAGGGAAGTGACCTCAGTCGTTAGCTGGGATACCAGCTTGGTGAGCTGAGCGAGCTGAGTGTTGTCCTGAGTAGTAACTGAGGACACTGAAGAAGCCTGTGGTGTAGGGATGGTTGCCATAAAGTCGTCTGCCAACTTAACGATGGTATCAGGGTCTAGGTTGTCCTTAATGCTGAAAAGGGCGAGCTGTGTAGCGGGAGGCGGACGTTGATAAAACAGCTATTTGAACAACTCGAGGTCAAAGATGTCGTATTTGTCTCCGAGTAGCTGCTTCATGCGACATAGTAGGTCTGTAGGCTTCTCATCAACCAACTTATCCTTGGCGAACAGCTCTTTGAGGCGGGTGGCAATAGAAGACTGAAGTGTTGAGAGTAGAGCAGTCTATAGGTCTTCATAAGGAGTGGTGGAGGGAAGCTTTTGATATGACGTCGGAGACTTGTGGTAGGACGTCAGGAGGCAGGAGGCTAGCAGCATGGGTGAACTGGGTGAGGCTATTGGAGATTTTGGATGCCTTAAATCCGCACTCCAAAATAGCGAACCACATAGACGGGTTCTGTGGGCAGACAGGTGGTGATCTGAGTGCCACGGCTGCTGCAGTGTGGGGGTCGTCGTTGCCAGGCATGGTGAAGTCGATTGTTGAACTGAGTGGCAGAAGCGCTGGCGTGAACGGGCCGCGGTGGCTCAGAGAACGAACCAGGTAACACTAGTGAGACTGGTGTATAAACACGTCACATGTAGGGCACCTTGGTGGACACTAAGGCACTGAGTGTCCGGGAAGGCACTGTAATGTAACACTGCAACACAAAGTAGTGTTGTGGCACTGTAACTATGCCGGGGACCCACTGAACACAGGTAGGAGCACTATGCACTGTAGGTAAGTAATCCACGGGAGATAGAGTAATCCACGGGAGATAGAGTAATCCACAGGGCGATGAGTAATCCACTGGGCGGTGAGTGGTGATGGTGAAGTTGGTCACTTTAACGCCGCGAGGCGGGGGGGCAGGGATTGGACATTATGAGGCGCAAAGGGGGGTTTAAGACATAGAGGCGCATTGTGGGCGCTGAGGGCGCTGGGGTTGGTGATGACGCATGAAGGCGTCAGAAGTACGCATGAGGCGGCTGAAGACGCAGGAAGGCGTCTGAAGAGGCATGGGCCGCGCTAAACGCGCATAGGCCGTGCCGTAGACGCAGTGACGGCGTCTGAAATGGCACAAAAGGTGCCAGGCTGGGTGGGAGGGGATAACCTCATAAGTGGCAATTACACAGAAATGTAATTTTATCCTGACCTTAGGCTCAACCCTGCGAACACCATAAAGGATGCAGGGCTTTTTGCCAAAGGCGAATAAGTCTTATGAGACTCAGGCCATCACACTGGGAGAAATGTGCTCTTTGATAGCACAGGCTATATGCCACTTATGACCATAGTTAGTCACTCTGAGTCACCAATCGTAAGAGCTGGTGCTCGGGAGTGCTTGTGTAGCTAGTTGGTCGACTGGAGAGAGAAAAACTCAATCTCCAGTTGAGGTTATTTATTATTATTATTTTTTTTTTTTTAAAGGTTTATTACGTAATAATGTACAATTATACATGGCACATATATACAAATGTACATATTACACAAAGCGGGGAGCCCGCCGGTGTAGTAGTGAGTCAAGACACGGCGGTGTGTCCCGCACGTGGCTTGTCTGTTACTGGTGGGTGGTGGCGGTCCTCACCACCCGTCGCCCGGCTGGGCGCGGGCGGCGATCAGCGCGGGGGGGGTGCTGTTCGCAGCACCTTCAGCAGCACATTTGTTGGTGTGCGGCGGACCAACTGGGCAGCACTTGCCTCTCGTGCCCTCAGTAGGGCGCCTCGTACAGGGTGGGCGGCGGGCGCTGGCTCTGGCCTGAGGCAGGCGGTGGCTGGGCAGGAGAGGAGGTAGTGCACCAGTGGGCGCCGGGAGCGGCCGCCGCAGTGCTCGCACCTCCCCGCCACAAAGTCGTCGTGTAGCTCTTCCCGCGTGCAGTAACCCAGCCTGACACGCTGCAGCAGCACGCCGTCTGCTCTGGGCTGGTGGTGGGCGGCGTCCAGTGGGCGGTAGGCGGTGGCTGCAGCATACCACGCCGCTTGCTTCTTGGACGCCTCCCATTCCTGGTGTTGCTGGTGGGCGTTGTGGGCGGCCATGCGCTTGGCCTGCGCCTTGAACTGCTGCAGGCTGGGGCGCACGGTCCAGGTGATGGTGGGGCCGTGGGCGGCTCCCTTGGCGGCCTCGTCGGCAGCCTCGTTACCGCGCACGCCCACGTGGCTGGGAATCCAGTGGAGCTGGACCCGCCTGCCCTGTGCTGCCAGGTCCTGCAGGGTGCCCAGGATGGTGGTGGTGAGGTGGATGTTGTCCCTGGTATGGGCGTGGGCGTGCTGCAGCGCTTGCAGCCCCGACCTGGAGTCCGTGTGTATCACCACTGTGGCCTCCCGGCGGAGCAGAGCGTGCTGAAGGGCGTGCAGGATCGCTACCAGTTCCGTCTGGAGGGTGGAGCAGTGGTCTGACGTCCTCCACGCCCGCGTCAGACCGCTCGTGACGAAGGCGGCGCCGGACCTCCCGCTGTCGGGATCGACGGAGCCGTCGGTGAAGTAGATTGCGCTGCCCGGCTCCGTGACCTCAGACATGGATCTAAGGGCGTGTTGGCGTAGCTCCTCGGTGAGGCAGTGCACCTTGCTGGCGGGCAGCTGTGTGGCGGTGAAGTCGGCGGCGGGGAGCTCCCATGGTGGTGGTGGAGTGTAGGCAGGGTGGGGGGTGTCAGGGTCACACCACAGCCAGTTCTCCGCCTGGCTGAGGGTGGTGGCTGCTAAGGTGACGTTTATGAGCCACCTGTTGTTGCGCAGACACTCGATACCCTGCGCCATGACCACCCGGAGTCTCTTCTGCGCCACGCCCTCCACGTCGCGCTGGAGCACTCTGGCTACCCGGCAGGCCACGATGCACTTCACCCTGGCGGTGAGGGGCATCAGGTGGGCCTCGCTCTGCATGACACAGGCGCTGCACCACCTCGGTGCCCCCAACATGGTCCTCATGGCGGTGTTCTGCACCACCTCCAGGCGCTGCTGCTGCTGCCGGGGCAGCGCTACGAGGACAGGTGCACTGTAATCCACCAGGGAGCGCACTGCCTGCAGGTAATAGAGGCGGAGGACGGGGAAGGTGGCCCCCGCGCTCGGCCGCGTCATCGCCCTCATCAAGTTGAGCCGGGCCTGCGTCCGTTCCCTCAGGTATGTGACGTGCTGCGTGAAGGACAGCTGCCTGTCCACCCACACCCCGAGGTACTGGTAGGAGTCGGTCCAAGCCAGCCCGACTCCCTGGACGCTCAGCAGCTGGCCGGCAGGCGTGGGAGTCTTGATGGCCATGGCCCGGGACTTCACTGCCGAGATCTTGAGCCCCAGCTCTTCGCACTTGGCGGTGATGAGGTGCAGCGCCACTTGAGTCCGCGCGAGCTTGTCACCACGCCCGGTGACGACAAGGGCGAGGTCGTCAGCGTAGCTGAGGAGGATGGTTCCTTCCCGGAAGGGGAGCGCCACCAGCTGCTCCATCAGCACGTTGAAGAGGAACGGGCTGAGGATGCCGCCCTGGGGCGTCCCGTTCTCGAAGGTCAGGTAGGGAGACTTGTGGCCCTGGAACCTCACACGGGCCTGGCGCTGCTGAAGGTAGTCCTGGAGCCAGCCCAGCAGTCTCCCTCGGATGCCCTTCCTCACAAGGGCGGCGAGTATGGCGTGGGGGCTGGCCAGCTCGAAAGCATTCTCGAGGTCGAGGAAGACTACGATGGTGGGCTGATTGTTGGCGTGAGCCAGGAGGGTGATGAGGCAGTCCGCCGTGCTCATCCCCTTGGTGTAACCGAACACGTGGGAATGCAGACTTCCCACGCTCCACTGTAGGCGACTCAGCACCATCCTCTCAGCTGTTTTTCCAGTGCAGCTCAGGAGGGAGATTGGCCTGAAGGCGGTGGGATCCTTCGGCTTGGGGATGGGCTGGATGTCTGCGACCTTCCATGAGGGCGGCAGGCGGCCTGCCTGCCACGACGCGTTGACAAGGGCCAGCAGCGCGGCGTCCCCGGCGGGCCCAGCGTGTGCCAGCATGGAGTACCGCACTCCGTCGGCCCCCGCCGCTGTGTCACGCCCACGCTTCGCCCTAGCTAGCTCCTCGAACGTGAAGGGCTGGTCCGTCGCGTGCGGCTGGTCCCGCGCCTCCCTGACCTCCTCGTCGCGCTGCGGGCGTAACTGCTGCTGGAGGTGGCGGGTGTGGGGAGGGAGCTGCTCGCTGGAACTCCTCGCTGTGAAGCAGTTCACCAGCCGATCAGCCTCTTGCTGTGGGCGTGGGTGGGCGGTTGGGCGGGTCGGGGCAGCGCCTGAGGCCTTCCTGAAACACCGCCACAGCTGGCCGAGGGAGGTGTGTTGGCTGAAAGAGGCGCACCACTCCAGCCACTTTGCCTCCCTGGCGCTCAGGGACACCTGCCGCGCACGGGCCACCACGTCCTGCAGGAGCCGCAGGTTGGTGGCAGTCGGGCGCTTCTCGTACAGCCTCCTGTGGACGTTGACGCGGTGATTGTGTTCCCGGACCTTCTCGTTATAAAACCACCAGTCCGGGCGCCGGCGGCGGTTCGAGGCGGTCCTGGGCATGGCCGCGTCTGCTGCACCCTCTATGGCTGCTGTGAGGTCCCTCTCCTGCTGGTGCAGGTCCATGGGCGGCACGTACGTGGACCACCACTCGTCGAGGGCGGCTTGGAACTTGGTCCAATCCGCCCTCCTGACGTTCCACTGCGGCGGCGGGGGAGGGGGTACTGGTGGGGCCACAGTGAGGGTGGTGAGGGTCCCGTAGTGGTCGCTGGTGAGGGTGGGGTGGACCCGCCAGGTGGCGCCGGGCAGTATGTCGCCCGACACCAGCGTGAGGTCAAGCCGCCCCCCCCGGACGTGCATGGCCTCCCCGGTGTTGAGGAGGTGGACGTGAGGGAGTTCCTCGAGCAGGTCGGCTAGGTGGCGCCCAGTCGCGTTGGTGGGCGACACAGAGTGCAGCACCGGGTGGTGGGCGTTGAAGTCGCCCGCCACAAGGAGGCTGGAGTGGGAGGCGAGGGAGAGCAGTTCCCCCGCCTCCAGCAGGTATCGCTGGCTCCTGTATACGTTGTATACGATGAGAGGGAGGGGCCCCAGCTGCAGCTCCAGTGCCAGGACCTCCACGCCGTCCCCACAGTGCACGGGTGTGGCGATCCTGTTGTGCGGGATGGTGCTCCGTATGAGGGCTGTACAGCCACGCCCGTTTTCGTCGCCGGCCGGAAGCGAGTGGAGAGTGTAGCCTGCCACTCGCCACTCAAACTCGGCCGATGTGAGCGTCTCCTGCAAGAGAACCAGGTCCAGGTCCTCCTGGAAGATGGCTTGCAGTACCTGGTGTTTCTTGGGGCGGAGGCCCTGCACATTCCACTGCAGCACCCTCAGCGTGGGCGCCGGCGCGTGGGCTGGGTGGGCGGTGCTTTCACTCCGCACCTCCATCTTGGTTGTGGGCGTGCGGTGGGTGGAGAGGGTGTTGGGTGGGCTCCCTCGTCGTTGAAGGTGATGGTGGGGGCTGGAGGGCGCCCCCTGAGACGTCGGTGAGCATCTCTTCGTGGAGGAGTGCTTCGAGGTCCTGCTCGGTGATGGCTGCGGTGCCCTGCCGGCGGTCAAGCAGCCTCTTTACCAGTCGCACCACACACACAAGGATGACGTCTACAATGGCGTTGCCCTCTTCATTCAGTCCCTCACCGTGGCCAGAGGGTCGAGACTCTGTCGGTGGTTGGGCATTGGGCAGCGCCGTGGGCTGCTCCTCGACGAGGCGGGCGTGGTGGGCGCGGTCCCTGCGTCCCCCCCTCCTCTGTGGCTGGGGGACCCAGGAGGTGGGAGGCTGGGTGGAGGTGTGGGCGGAGTTAACGGTTGTGCGGCTGCTGGTCGCTGCCTGCCCCTCCCCCTGCCCTCCCTCGACCTGTCCTGAGTCGGGCCGTTGAGGGGTGGGGGGCGGGTGGGAGGCCGGCCTGTCTGGTGGCGTGGGAACAAAGCGTCGTCTGCCTTGTTGCTGGGGGGGTTCCCTCTGCTGCTGCTGCTGTGGTAGTCTGCTCGCTGCCTGCCACTCCCCCTCCCCTGGTCCGCCCTGACGTGTGCCGGGCCGGCCAGGGGTGGGGGGTGGGTGGGTGACCCATTCTGACCTGGCTGGTGGTGGCGCGGGAACAAGGTGGCGGTTTCTCTGTTGCTGGGGGTGGCCATGTGGTTCCCTCTGCTGCTGCTGCTGCTGCTGCTGGTGTCCCTGTGGCATCCTCCTCATGCGTTCGGGGCACTTCACGTTCCACGCGTGGTGCCCCTTGGTGCAGTTAGGGCACCGTGCCGTGGTGACCTCGCTGGCCTTGTGGCGATCGATGCACTGCTCCGTGGGGTGCGCTTGGCTGCATACGCCACACCTGACGGGGTGTTGGCACGTGGCCTGGAGGTGCCCGAAGCGCTGGCACTTGTAGCACCTCACAGGCTCACCCTGGTAGGGACGCAGGGCATAGCGGCCCCAGCTTCCCAGGTCCAGCTTGGGGGGCGGCGGCCCCTCGTACACCAACAAGATCTGCCTCGTGGGGACCTTGTCTCTGTGCGCCCGAAGCCGTGTTGCCGAGAGCACGTGGGGGTGGGCCTCGACAGCCTGAAGGGGGAGGGTGATGGGGTAGCGCTCCAGCACCACCTTGTGCCTCTTCACGCTGGGGTCGAGCAGGATCACACGGTCCCCTTCCTCGGCGAGGCGGCGCAGCAGGGCCTCCGACCAGTCGTCCTTCGGGGTGAGGACGTATTCGCTGGTGAGCGTGGGGCGTACGTTTATACGCAGGGCAGGGTGCGCGCTCTCCAGCTCCGTTACAGTCTGGTATGCACTGGTGGTGTCGTGCTGGTGCACAAGCTTGAACTTGGGCCGGGGGCTTCGTCGGGAGTTCGAGACCATTTCCCAGCCTCCCTCGTCCTCCTGCTGGGCCTCGGTCTGGGGGCTCTCGTCGATAACGAGGCGACCGCTATCATCGCTGGGGGCCTCCTCTGCGTGGGAGAACTCCGGCTCCAAGCTGCGGGCGGTCCTCTTCGGCGTGGAGGTCTCCGCCGGTGATGCTGAAAGTGAGCGGTTCAGCGTCCGCTTAACCCCTGGGGTGGCTACGGGCGCCAGCCCTTGCACTGCACTGGTCACTGAGGTCATGGTGGCGTTGCAAGGCACACACTATCACTGTTACTGAGGGCATGGAAGCGAGGGCACGTGTCACTCACTAAGCGCGTCGGACATGCGAGTTCACAACAAAATCGTGGGGTGGTGGTGGTGGAGTGAGAGCGTCGTGAGAGCTTACAGCCAACACGTCCTCCCTCTCTCGCGACCCGCGCGCAACTCTTATTTATTATTAAAAATATAGTAACTATAAACAAAATATAAATTTTAACAATAATTATTGTAAATAGTAAATGCGCGCTGTCTGAGGACAGAACGGGACAAGTTGATGTTGACGGGCTGTTCTGCAGCGCAACAAAATACATAAAATTATATACAAAAGAAAAACATAAATATAGATACATGATGAATACAATGAAAATAATGAAAGAAAAAAAAAATACAAGGTTTATAATAGTTGTGGCTGCTCTACCTAAATTCTTAGGGAACGTAGGTACCACACGTTCTCTAAGTCTTTAAGGGGAGACTGCTACAGGAGTATCAAGACATCACAAATGTTAATTGGACCTCCATCCCTTGCTTATTTTCTCCTAATGTGTGTGTGTGTATATATATATATATATATATATATATATATATATATATATATATATATATATATATATATATATATATATATATATATATATATATATATATATATATATATATATATATATATATATTTTTTTTTTTTTTTTTTTTTTTTTTTTTTTTTTACGATCACACCGCAGGACACGGTTCTTATGCCCTGGTGCCGGGTGTAAGTTTATGACCAACCCAGTCACAACCACGTTACGGGCGTGTATGAACTGTAGTGCTGATGTTTACACGTCCTTTTAACCCACCAAAGGACAAGGAAGATCGACTATCCCGTAGGACTAGTCACTCCGAGGGCCACACGCCGGCGGCTGGACAACAAGGCTATAAACAGATGTGCCCGGTTAAGTAACCTGTGCACTCTTTGCTCCCAAACACAGCATCTACAGCCACCCCGTTAACATTAAGAGGTCGCCGGTCCTTTTTATCCTCCAAAGGACAAGGAATCTCCCAGTAGTAACCACCTTCTCCTCCTTACATTCTAAAGAGACTTACAACGAGCACTAGATTACAGTGCCTAGACAAGGAGCTATCGCTCCAACCAGAATACCGCCCACAAGGTGTCTTTCCACCCACTTCTGGTTGAACAATATCCCCTCTCGACTCATCTAACACCCTGCAAAGCAGCCTCCTGCGCGAGGACTCTGTACAGTGCGTTATATGAGTCGTAATAAATAGACACTAGGACGGGATTACTCCTCGCCTGTGTTATTAAACAAGAGGCCCCAACTGATGGGCTCTTAATTACAACGATGACAACGAAGACAACGCAGACAACGCAGAAACTACTTCCCAAGACACAAAAGCCTGACAATATCCAGAACTTCCTTGCGAGAACTTTCTGGATACTGAAACCTTAGGTGGATCGTAATTAAACTGCCAACACTCGTCACGGTTCTTAGCACAGTAACCTGGTCCTCGTATAGACAGGACCTCACTGTCTAGCTACGCAAATATACCACTTACCTAAACAGGCCAGTCTTAAAACCCACTCCCTTAAATATGAGGAGGTTACAGACGAAATAATGCCTATTTGGGGAGAGCTAGCGTGAGATGTGTTCTCTAAGACAGCCAGAGGGTAACTAAACTCACTAACACACACAGCGCCCAGTTCCCGCCTTCTCTCTGAGTGTTGCCAGATATGGCTCCCTAGTTGCGGCCTTCTCTTGCCATCCCGCGCTCCGCTTCTAGCTTAGTGAGAAAAAACATTTTCCTTCACTAAATCATTGCTGGCCACAGAGACGACGTAGGACAATAACAAACATACCAGAGAAAGCAGAAAAGAATTAGCTACAAGCCGAGATGCTTTGCAACGCAAAGAAGAAAGAAGGAGAGACAGGAAAATTAGGAGAACGAGCAAGGAAGAATTAAAGTAAACAGAAAGCACAGAACCTCTCAAAATTGCTCGCTGGCAAGTCACAGCTGCGTGACCTGGATAACTCCCGCGTCTATCTCCCTTCCCACCACGGCTGCTTCTGTCTGTCACGTGGCGACGCCGACACAAAAGAAGTAACCCTCTTCCATGTCACGTAGACATGTCTCTAACACTTCCCGCGGGATGGGGCCCGCAACACGCCCCCACTTAAAAGAATATTTTTATAAGTCTTACAGACATATAAAATTTTTAAGCTGTCTGAGTCATTCACTGGCTCGCGACAAACAGTCGGTCACAACATTGTCTACCTCCTTAATGTGCCGGACCTCCAGGTTATACTTCTGCAAGAGTAAACTCCACCGAGTGAGTCGCACATTTTTTAATTTAAACTTGTCCAAAAATTGTAAAGGACTATGGTCAGAATAGACGGTGACTATGGGACCATAGGACGGCACATAAATTTCGAAATCTTGCAGAGCCGAAAGAATGGCAAGTAACTCTTGCTCAATAACAGAATAGTTCCTTTGGGCGGGAGTAAACTTCTTAGAGAAGTAGCAGACAGGGTGGTTCACTTGGTGTTCGTCGGGCTGCATGAGAAATGCGCCCACCCCGGCCTGGCTGGCATCGACCGCCAAAGCAAAAGGCCTGGTGAAATCCGGAGCTCGTAAAACTGGCTAGCCGCACAAAAGGTCTTTTACTTGGGAGAAGGCGCTCTCACACTCCTCACTCCATGCCCACTTCTTACCTTTTTGCAAGAGGTCAGTCAAAGGTGCCAATAGGGTGGAATACCCTGGCACAAATCGGCAGTAGTAGCCAACTACCCCGAGGAATCTCTGCAGAGCGCGGCGACAGGTCGGCGCGGGGAACCGCCTGATCACCTCCACTTTGGCTTCAGGAGGAATGATGTAGCCGTGGCCCACCACATAACCCAAGTACTGGACCCGGGCCTTGACAAAGTCACATCTGTCCAGGTTGACCACCAAACTAGCCTCCTGGAGTCGTGGAAACAGTGCCTCCACATTGTCAAGGTGCTCCGACCAACAGGTGTCATAGATGACCACGTCATCGATGCACACGACGCAGTGCTGGAGACCATCCACCACCTGGTCCATTAAACGTTGGAACGTGGCATAGGGCATCACCTAGCACTGATAGACTGCCTCATTAGCCACAAAACTAGCTATCTCTTTAGCACGGTCCGTGAGAGGAACCTGCCAGTAGCCCTTCACCAAGTCCACCTTTGAAATAAACATGGCCCCGCCAATACGTTCCACTGAGTCATCCATCCGGGGCAACGGGTAGGTGTCGACCTTGGTGAGTGTATTGACCTTCCTAAAGTCCATATAAAACCTGACCTTACCGTTAGGCTTGGGTTGAAGAGTGACAGGCGAGCTTCACTGGCTATACGTCCTCTTAATCAGGCCGTGCTCCAACATATACTCCAATTCCTCCTCCACCAACTGCTGCTTCAGGGGATTCACTCTATACGGAGCCAGCTTAACTGGAGTGGACTCCCCCACATCAATGTCATGTTGAATCAGGCTTGTTCTGCCTAGGGCATTGTTAAAAACAGAAGGGTACCTTCCCAACCGCCGAAGCATCTCTCGCTTCTGCATCTCTCCCAGGTGTTGCAACTTCTCTTCAAGGAGCAGCACACTGTTCTGCTCCCAGTGCTCCGCGGGGACTACAGGTTCTGAGCCAAGAAACTCGGTGGACTCCTCTGCACGGCAGAAAAATAGAACTAAAGATGCCTCCTTCTTGGCAGAACTAAAACAACCCTCCTGATTCTTTCTACGAAAGTAGGGCTACAGCATGTTTACATGGCAAAGCTGAGCCCTCTTACGCCGATCAGGAGTGGCCACCAGGTAGTCCAAGTCCCCCACCTTCTTCTCAACCACATAAGGGCCACAGTAACGGGCCGCAAGCGGCTGTCCTTGTAGAGAAAGCAACACCGACACCTCCTCCCCAGGTGCAAAACTACGATACTTGGCCTTCTGGTCGTAATATCCCTTCATTTTCTACTGGGGAGCTCCGAGATGATGCTGAGCCACCTCCAGGGCTTTCATCAGTCTCTCCCGAGTCCTTAACACGCTCTTCAGGAGCGATTCTGGGCGGAGTGGGGAGCACACCAGGCTTCCCGTACTAAGTCCAACAGACCACGCACCCGGTGCCCGAACACCAAGTGATTCGGGGAAAACCCTAAGGACTCAGTAGGAGCTTCCCTCACAGAAAAACAAAACATAGGGAACCGCCTCGTCCCAGTCTTTCTCTCGTTCCAAGCAGAAAGCCCGGAGCATAGTCCTTAGCGTTTGATGGTGTCGCTCTAATGCTCCCTGCGACTGGGGATGATAAGCACTAGATAGAATGTGCTTGATCCCCCACTCGGTCATAGTCTTTTCGAACAACTTCGAGGTGAAGTTGGTCCCTCGATCGGACTGAATCTCGGGAGGCAGACCAAAATGGGTAAAGAAGTTGAGGAGGGCCTTAAGCACAACTCGTGCGTGGGTTCTCCTAACCGGTATAGCTTCTGGGTACCGGGTAGTTACGTTCATGATGGTTAGCAAGTACTTATGACCGGCCTTGGTAGTAGGGAAGGGCCCCACTATATCGATCAGGACCCTGGTGAAAGGAGGATCCACAGCGGGAATAGGATGCCGGGGTGCAACAGGGGGAGTTTGGTTAGGTTTTCCCACCATCTGACAGGTGTGGCAGCTCTTTAACACCTCCGTAATATCTCCGGCCATGCCAGGCCGCCAGAAGTTGCCCCGCAGGCGGGCGAGAGTTTTGTGGACATCCAGGTGTCCAGCCATAGGTCCCTCATGTGCCAACAGCACCAGGGCCTCCCTCAACTCACGAGGCACTACTACCTGTAGTACTTCGCTCCCATCACTCTCCCTCGACCTGCGGTATAACACACCCCTCTGCATCAGAAACTCCTCTGCCCCTTTTATCTCCTTTCCCGGGGCCAATTCTGGGTCCCCTTTTTGTCCCTTGATGAGCAACGCTGGCTCAATGCAAGTAAGATGTGTGGGACCACAGGATCTGTCGGAAGGGGCGGTGCCGACACCCTGGTTACGTCCCGGGGCCTAAGGCGTGGCGTGGACTCATCCACCACCTCCTCATCGGCTGAATTGGGTGAGCCCTCCAGGTGGGCCTCACCCGTCAGACAGTCACCAGACAAGGGAACAGCCTGTTCCCTGTCTCCGGTACACTCCGCAGGGGTGGGAGCCTCCAACTCCCCCACAGAGGTGGAAGTCTCCCCTCCCTCAGAGGTGTCCCCCAACAAACTGTCCGACATACCAGGCTGGGGCCCGGACTGAATACCGAGACCCACAGCCTCACAACCAGGAAACACCACCGCGTGGGTGCTTCCTCCGAGGTGCCCCGCAGAGTGAGGAATACCAACACTAGACTCCTCTACCCTCAACACTCATTCCTCACTCTCGGCGATAGCCTCCACCGAGTCAGGTGCTTCTATGGATGGCTCTGCACCGGGGCAGTCAGCCCCCATACCTTGACTCACTGGAGAGCCCGGCTCTGGCTCATCCAGTTCACAAACACTGCTCTCTTTTGTCGGTGACTCTGCTATGTCGCAGTCATCCCCTAGAGTAGCAGCCGGTTCCACCCGTCTAGCCTGAGACCGGGTGACAACCCCAACAACTTCCTCCTCACTGCCCTCCAACAATGGTGACCCTGCCTCCTCGCAATCGGCCCCAAGAGCGGCAGCTTCTTCCTCACCACTGTTCTTCTTTCCCGGTAGCCCTGCTTTATCGCAGTCGGCCCCAGGAGCAACAGCCTGCGTTACCCTCTCGGTCTGCGACCGGGTGACAACAGCAACAGGGTCGGGCACACTATGCCCCGATTCTTCAGAGGCCTCACCTCCCGTAGGGGTGGGCACCCAAACTTTCCCACCAGCTCATTCCCTAGCAGGAAATTAACACCTGCCACAGGCAGTTGTTTCGCCACTGCCACTTGAGCCGTAGTGGTAGATAGTGGGCACAACAGCTTCACATCAGCCGTCACCAACTTCTCGATAGCGTTGAGGCCCCTACACAACACTGCCTTCGAAGAAGTCACCTTACCCTCGGTGACATTTCGGCACACAGACTGTTGTGCGCCAGTGTCTCGTAAGACGGTGACAGGATACTTGTTCCCGTCAATCTCAACAGTGCCCCAACACAGAAATGGGCGACACCAGTCCAGCTCCGAGTCAGCTGGAGTCACAGAAGCGACAATCGGGGGGGGACACAGGTGAAAACTCCTGAATCCCCTCCTCACAATTCAACACAGGCTCCTTAAGAGCCTTCTTTCCTTCATGAACCTTAGGAGCGAGCAGCCTCTCCTCACGACCCTGGTCAGGCCACACCAGCAAGGCAACTGGTTTCTGGGATGTCTTGGAGGGGCCCGCTGTCATAAGTTTTGGGCATTGAGATCGAAAATGCCCCTTGGCATGGCAGTTATAGCACGTAGCTTGGTTATCGTACTTTGGAGTACTAAAGGTCATCTTCCCTCCTGACCCTCCCTTTGGCCCTGAAGGGCCAGCGGGGGATTGAGACTTACCAAACCTGTTTTTATTGCCATAGCCGTGGCTGCGGGGAGGGGAACGTGGAACACCAGAACTAGCGCTACCACCGCCCCCTGGCCCTCGTGGTCCTCCCTCCTTGAATCCACCTCCAGCACGAGGCTCCGAGCGATGAGCTAACACATGGTTGTCAGCCCAGGTGGCAGCCTCCTTCAACGTCTTAAAATGCTTCTCCCGCAGGAGAGGCACCAGTTCCTTGTCAGCAGCATTTATGAACTGCTCCATTACTATCAACTCTTCCAGGTCGCGGAGAGTATCCACTCCCTCACTCATAATCAATCTCTTAAACGCCTGCTCTAAATGGCGGGCACACTCGAGGTAAGAATCTCCGGGTCTCTTCTTCCCACCTCGGAACCTTAGGTGATAGGCTTCGGGCCGCAGCTCGTAAGCCCTCAAAATGTCAGCCTTAAAGTCCTCATAGCTTTCTAAATCCTCCATCGACATATTGTCAGGCCTCCAATGCCCTGCCTTTTAGCTTATTGGCCACTAGGCCAACCCATCGTCCTCCTGGCCAACGAAACTCAGCCGCCTTCTTCTCAAACCTTCTAAACCATTCTGCTACCTTCTGTTCGTCAAAGTCAGGAATGAGCTGCAGACTGCGTACCATCTGGCGCTCAACTGATTTCTCCTCTCCTTTTCCTCCCTTATGAGTTGAGTTGGCCCCAACTCTAGATCTTTCCCACTCAAATTCTCTGTGCTTCTCCACCTCCAATCTTCTGACTTCCAGGTCTAACCTTCTCGCTTCTATCCTCTCTTCTGATTCTAATTCCAATCTTCTAGCCTCTCTCCTCTCTTCAGCATCTAATTACAACCTCTTCATGTCTAGTTGGAATCTTAATTCCTCCGCCATTCCGACTAACTGGCAGCTGGGCTTACTTTCCTGGAACCCATCACGTTCTCAAAAGAACCAACACGACCCAAGGTATGCTGCAGGAGCTGTTCAGGCACTTCCTGAGCAAAATTTATTCGTCCTGTAATATTATGCTCACTAACAGGACTAACAGGCCTATCTTCACCTAGGCATGGCTGTTCACTAACGCCACGTACAGGGCTGGCTCGGGCCGAACCGTCTTCGAGGGAAGTAAGTACATCACGTTTGTCTTCCATCGTTACAGTGTGTGTGGTCTCACACTAACAACACACTAACACTGTTTTCCTACTCACTGTAAACCTTTAGAATCCTGGCGAGGTCGCCAATTTTGTTACGGTCACACCGCAGGACACGGTTCTTATGCCCTATTGCCGGGTGACAGCTTATGACCAACCCAGTCACAACCACGTTACGGGCGTGTACGAACTGTAGTGCTGATGTTTAAACGTCCTTTTAACCCACCAAATAACAAGGAAGGTCGACTATCCCGTAGGACTAGTCACTCCGAGGGCCACACGCCGGCGGCTGGACCACAAGGCTATAAACAGATGTGCCCCGTTAAGTAACCTGTGCACTCTTAGCCCCCAAACACAGCACCTACAGCCACCCCGTTAACGTTAAGAGGCCGCCAGTCGTTTTTACCCTCCAAAGGACAAGGAATCTCCCAGTAGTAACCACCTTCTCCTCCTTACATTCTAAAGAGACTTACAGCGAGCACTAGATTACAGTGCCTAGACAAGGAGCTATCGCTCCAACCAGAATACTGCCCACAAGGTGTCTTTCCACCCACTGCTGGTTGAACAATATCCCCTTTCGACTCAACTAACACCCTGCAAAGCATCCTCCTGCGCGAGGACTCTGTACAGTGC
>JAXIVD010000012.1:0-50000 GCA_036785275.1 Cancer borealis
CTGGTAAATCTACATAACTACTGCTCGGACGATATCAATATCAATATGAAGTCCTACATACTATACATAGTGTAGTTAACACATTTGTGAAAGTTTCAGGTGGTGCTCGTTATTATAATCAAATCGAGGCCATAAAGTATCGGGTAGATTTTTACTAAAAATCAATTGATCGATAGTAAATTGCTAAGAAAAAATGACCACCAACAATCAATTGCTCGAAAGATAGCTTGCTAAAAAAAAAAAAGGGGGTGTTTAATGAATGATGTCCAAATATAAGATAAAACAATACAATTATTATTGTTAATTGAAAAGTTTGAATCAATAACGGGTACATTTCTATTTAGCTTAGGTTACGTTATTTTCTTGAGCAATTTACCGTCGAGCAATTGATAGTTAGAAAAATTTATTCTTGAGCAATTTACTGTCGAGCAATTGATAGTTAGAGAAATTAATTCTTGAGCAATTTACTGTTGAGCAATTGACTTCAAGAAATGTATCTAGATTCAGGCTAAAATATGGCAATCCGGAAAAAAATATAAAGTAAAATCCCATAGTTTTGGGTAGTGAAATATAAAATCTTATATAACCGAACCTAACCGAGCCAAACCATACCTAAGCAAACCTAATCTAATCATAACCTAACGTAATCTAACCATAACTGGTATTATTTTATATCTTCATCAGAATGCTCTAGAGAATTCAGGGTTGTACTTTTGCATTACCTGTTACATTTTGATAAGGTTTTCTTATCCAAGTTCCGTCGCAAATTCCTAGTTTCGGAGATATTCAATGTTTTCTTCTGTGAGATCTCTTCAAAAAGTAAAGTTTAGTTTCGTTTTAAGGAGGTTCGGATATTTGTCAATGTAGGTTAGGGTTTGGTTAGTTAAGGCTATGTTATGTTAGGTTTTGGTAAAGATTCGGAAGACATCCCAGTCTGTTTTTGGACAAAGCAATTTTTTCTGATAGATTTTGACGTGTTTTGAATTAATCTGATGTTTGTTATGCCCGGCAATTTTTGTCCTCAAGGTAAAATTTGCCAAAAAAAAGTCTGATTAATTCAAAACCAAAATCAATAGTAGAAATATTTTTTTAAGTAAACCTAATTAAAAATAATCTAACCTAAGAAAACCTAATTAAGACTAACCTAACTAAATCTAACCTAACTTAACCAAACCAGGTAAAGATTCGTAAGATGACCCACTCGATATCTCGTTACCTTTATAATGCCCTGCAAATTCAATCTCAGATACTTGTTCAGATAGGTTAGGTTAGGTTTGATTAGATTTTCTTAGGTTAGGTTTGTTTTAATTAGGTTTACTTAGGTTTACTTAAAACTATTTTTTTTTCTTATTGATTTTGATGGTTTTGTATTTATCTGACTTTTTTGTGGCAATTTTTACCTTGTGGAAAAAATATTGCATGGCATAACAAACAAACATCAGAGTAATTCAAAACACTTAAAAATCTATCAGGAAAAAATTGCTTTGTCCAAAAAACAAATATGGTCGTCTGCCGAAACTTTACCTAGGTTAATTTAAAAGCTATCAAATGTTCTCTATGACCAAAAGTAGGAAGTTGGACGAATTGCAGACATTTTATTTCGTATACAGACTCCATAATGGTGAAGATGTAAAATTATACCCCCTAACATAACATAACTTGAAAGATGCGTTACCAGCTATATCATGGTTTAGCACCGCCTGAAACCTTTACAGATGTGTTGAGTACACTAGATGTATAATACGTACGACTTCATATTTAATTCGATATCGTCGAAACAGTAGTTATGCAGATATACTAAACTACTTACTGACAATCATTGTATTTGGTCTTCCCCCAAGAACCCTGCATTCCCACAGGTCACGTAAATTGTTGGGGGTTGATGAGGATGTCTTATTAGATATGCATTTGCGACGAAAATCAATGTCAAAATCGTTCGATATGGATCAACTTTTATACGAAAAGTGTGTTATTTATATCCAAGTGCATTGAAAGGAACTAGAAATTTACCAGCCATACAATCATCTACGCTATATCACTGCGCTCACAGGAGTTTACGGCTTCTTTTATCTCCTCATATCTTGTCACCTAAATACTACATTTGCTGCGGCTATAATTGCTCCAGACTCCATTATATGTTAATCAGCATGTATTTTTTCTACGGCGATATCGGTGCCCACGAAAAGGGTGCGCCGCCATGTTGGATCAGTCAGTTGATCATCAAAAAGAAAAAAAAATAACATAGCGACGTCGCTGGTATTCAGTGCACACGAGATACGAATTTGAGCTTGGGAACCAGATGCGCGACCTTTTCTCTATGGATGGAAACGAAGTTTGAGCGTGAGCGCTACCTTTCTCTCGCCAAAAATCAAAAGTAAGACCGTCGCGCGGCGGGCTTGGAACGGACCTCGATAGCATAGTGAAGGAATGGGCAGGCCTCGATGCAATGAACACCAAAACATGCCGTTCACCGCGCAATTATGCTCAAAACTCTCTGAAACGCGCCAAACATCTTCCTAAGGACGTGAATGCGGAGTTAAACATTCAAGAGCCAAAGTGAGACAAAGTAAATATCTCTGGTCCAAATTACTAGTTTCAAAATCTGAGATAGACAAAAGATTCGCCTTAAAACGGGCTTTAATTTGGAATACGAGCCGTCAAAAACACCTTAAATCACGACCTAGACCAACACATCTACTATATATATATATATATATATATATATATATATATATATATATATATATATATATATATATATATATATCATAGACTACACTATACTTGACTGGACACTCGCGACAATCGCTGACAGACGATTTACATTTCGGTCCTATAGATTCCACTGCTATGAGTGATGACAGATAATACTTCATATATCAATTCATATTCTACTTAGGACATTATATTTCATGTCTTTACAATCAGTAATGATTGCTGAACCATGGCTGAACCTAAAAAATGATTTTACAACTTTTGCAAATAGGAAATTAACATAAAGATTACAAGTTTGAGTGAAAAATCGTGTGGGAGTTGTGTATAAAGCATATTGTTTATATAAAAAAAATTCTGGCAAATTCGCAATAATTTCAGAAATAAAACATCACATATTGTGAAATCACCATTCCTGAATATGATTTGATTGTCATCAAATGTCATATTATAGTTATATCGGCTTGGGAATGAATTTTTTCACAACAATTCGTAGCGCGTAGCTGAACGTGTGACGGCGAGACGTCCGTACTGAGAAACTATCGTTTATTCAGTATATATGCAACAAAAAAAATATTGCACTTTTTTTTTCAATGACGTTTTATGAGTATGAGAAAAATAGGATAGACGACAATACAAGAAAACACCCAAATAAAAATTTTAAGTCGATGCAAATATAGCATTTACTTATCGCATGACATGATAAAGAGGTCACAAGAAGAAGAAGAAGAAGATCAAAACAAACTTTTACACAAAGGCCAACAACATAAATAGTTCAATTCATTGGTCCCATGACGCTATTATAAGTCTCATGGAAAATGTTCATGAACAGAAGAAGAAGAAGAGAAGTGCTTCCTCCATAACGGCTAGTGTTATTGTTATGAACAGCTGATTCCACAAAGTTAGTGTGACCAGACTGGTAGTCGTATCGCTGTAAATCCAGGGAAAACGGAATCCAGTCTAGCGTTAGCACCCTTAACTCTCTACATCAGCTTCTATTGTATACTCTGAATCATGCTTGAAATAAGATTTGAAACTATTTCCAAATATTTTGTTTGTTTTCTACGTTTTCACTGAGCATGGCAGGATAAAAGGAAAAGTACGTACGCCGGGAAAGTGATGTATGGTGATAATATCATTGGAAAGAACATTGCTAGGTAGAAGAGGAGGAGGAGGCAATGAAACCAACAAGCTGACTAGAGACCATCACCAATAAGGAATTACAATGGAGTTATTTTACACAGTCTCTGAGAAACGCTCTCACGAGGATACTCAGCAAACATCGTAAGTTAATTAGGAATGTTAAATTTTTTCTTCTTGATGTTATTTATGGGTATATGAAAGTATGAGTGAATTGATTACGAGTGACTTAGAATGTTGTGTTCAAGTTTTGGTTATATTTTACAATTACTCTCAACACTAAGGTGGTGTGTATCCTGCCATGCTCAGTGAAAACGTGGAAAACAAACAGAATATTTGGAAATAGTTTCAAATCTTATTTCAAGAATGCAAGTATATTAGTATGGACTGCAATGGCTATGTATGTATGCGTTTTCAGTTTAAAATTTCAATATTCCTGGAAATTATTGCAAATATGGTGTTTTTATTGGTGTCTTAGGATTTGATATTTGTCGCCCACCGATGACGTATGTTGACTAATTTGTTTGTGTTGCTCATAAACATATTCTTCACATAACTCTGAGTTGTTGGCTTTTTGTTTGAGGTTTCTATGATGATTTTAAGTATTTTATTCAAATAAAACAAACAAAAAATCGCCTCAGGACACATTTACGAAAGACCCGATTTCGAGTGCACAGTCACGTATGGTGTATTCTATGGTATTGCATATTAATATAAACTACATGGGCTATGCATGTAAGTGTTTTCAGATTGAAATTTCAATATTCCTGGAAATTATTGCAAATTTGGTGTTTTTATTGGTGTCAGGATTTAATAATTATCGCCCACCGATGACGTATGTTGACTAGTTTGTTTTTGTTGCTCATAAACATATTTTTCACATCACTCTGAGGTGTTTGCTTTGTGTTTGAGGTTTCTATGATGATTTTAAGTATTTTATTCAAATAAAACAAATAAAAAATCACCTCAGGACACATTTGCGAAAGACCCGATTTCGAGTGCACAGTCACGTATGGTGTATTCTATGGTATTGCGTATTAATATAGACTACATGGGCTATTCATGTAAGTGTTTTCAGATTGAAATTCCAATATTCCTGGAAATTATTGCAAATTTTGTGTTTTTCTTGGTTTCTTAGGAGGATTTAATAATTGTCGCCCACTGATGACGTACGTTCACTAATTTGTTTGTGTTGCTCATAAACATATTTTCTACATCACTCTGAAGTGTTTGCTTTTTATTTGAGGTTCCTATCTTATTTCTAAGTATTTTATTTGATTTTTCTAAAAATCTGCCGTAAGGCCTGTTTGCAAAAGGTCAGATTTCGAGTGTCCAGTCAAGTATGGTGTAGTCTATGTATATATATATATATATATATATATATATATATATATATATATATATATATATATATATATATATATATATATATATATTGTTACGGTCACACCGCAGGACACGGTACTTATGCCCTAGTGCCGGGTGTCAGCTTATGACCAACCCAGTCACAACCACGTTACAGGCGTGTACGAACTGTAGTGAACTTCGTTTCCATCCATAGAAAAAAGGTCGCGCATCTGGTTCCCAAGCTCAAATTCGTATCTCGTGTGCACTGAATACCAGCGACGTCGCTATGCTATTTTTTTTTCTTTTTGATGATCAACTGACTGATCCAACATGGCAGCGCACCCTTTTCGTGGGCACCGATATCGCCGTAGAAAAAATACATGCTGATTAACATATAATGGAGTCTGGAGCAATTATACCCGCAGTAAATGTAGTATTTAGGTGGCAAGATATGAGGATATAAAAGAAGCCGTAAACTCCTGTGAGCGTAGTGATATAGCGTAAATGATTGTATGGCTGGTAAATTTCTAGTTCCTTTCAATGCACTTGGATATAAATAACACACTTTTGGTATAAAAGTTGATCCATATCGAACGATTTTGACATTGATTTTCGTCGCAAATGCATATCAAATAAGACATCCTCATGAACCCCCAACAATTTACGTGACCTATGGGAATGCAGGGTTCTTTGGGGTAAGACAAAATACAATGATTGTCAGTAAGTAGTTTAGTATTTCTGCATAACTACTGTTTCGACGATATCGAATTAAATATGAAGTCGTACGTATTATACATCTAGTGTACTCAACACATCTGTAAAGGTTTCAGGCGGTGCTAAACCATGATATAGCTGGTAACGCATCTTTCAAGTTATGTTAGGTTATGGGATATAATTTTACATCTTCACCATTATGGAGTCTGTATACGAAATAAAATGTCTGCAATTCGTCCAACTCCCTACTTTTGGTCATAGAGAACATTTGATAGCTTTTAAATTAACCTAGATAAAGTTTCGGAAGACGACCATATCTGTTTTTTTGACAAAGCAATTTTTTCCTGATAGATTTTGAAGTGTTTTGAATTACTCTGATGTTTGTTTGTTATGCCATGCAATATTTTTTCCATAAGGTAAAAATTGCCACAAAAAAGTCAGATAATTACAAAACCATCAAAATCAATGAGAAAAAAAATTGTTTTAAGTAAACCTAAGTAAACCTAATTAAAACCAACCTAACCTAAGAAAACCTAATCAAACCTAACCTAACCTATCTGAACAAGTATCTGAGATTGAATTTGCAGGGCATTATAAAGGTAACGAGATATCGAGTGGGTCATCTTACGAATCTTTACCTGGTTTGGTTAAGTTAGGTTAGATTTAGTTAGGTTAGTCTTAATTAGGTTTTCTTAGGTTAGATTATTTTTAATTAGGTTTACTTAAAAAAATATTTCCCCTATTGATTTTGGTTTTGAATTAATCAGACTTTTTTTTGGCAAATTTTACCTTGAGGGCAAAAATTGCCGGGCATAACAGACATCAGATTAATTCAAAACACGTCAAAATCTATCAGAAAAAATTGCTTTGTCCAAAAACAGACTGGGATGTCTTCCGAATCTTTACCTAAACCTAACATAATATAACCTAAACTAACCAAACCCTAACCTACATTGACAAATATCAGAACCTTCTTAAAACGAAACTAAACTTTACTTTTTGAAGAGATCTCACAGAAGAAAACATTGAATATCTCACAAACTAGGAATTTGCGACGGAACTTGGATAAGGAAACCTTATCAAAATGCAACAGGTAATGCAAAAGTACAACCCTGAATTCTCTAGAGCATTCTGATGAAGATATAAAATAATACCAGTTATGGTTAGATTACGTTAGGTTATGATTAGATTAGGTTTGGTTAGGTATGGTTTGGCTCGGTTAGGTTCAGTTATATAAGCTTTTTATATTTCACTACCCAAAACTTTAGGATTTTACTTTATATTTTTTTCCGGATTGCCATATTTTAGCCTGAATCTAGATACATTTCTCGAAGTCAATTGCTGAACAGTAAATTGCTCAAGAATTAATTTCTCTAACTATCAATTGCTTGACAGTAAATTGCTCAAGAATTAATTTCTCTAACTATCAATTGCTCGACGGTAAATTGCTCAAGAAAATAACGTAACCTAAGCTAAATAGAAATGTACCCGTTATTGATTCAAACTTTTCAATTAACAATAATAATTGTATTGTTTTATCTTATATTTGGATATCATTCATTAAACACCCCCTTTTTTTTTTTTTTAGCAATCTATCTTTCGAGCAATTGATTGTTGGTGGTCTTTTTTTTTTTAGCAATTTACTATCGATCAATTGATTTTTAAAAATCTACCCGATACTTTATGGCCTCGATTTGATTATAATAACGAGCACCACCTGAAACTTTCACAAATGTGTTAACTACACTATGTATAGTATGTAGGACTTCATATTGATATTGATATCGTCCGAGCAGTAGTTATGTAGATTTACCAGCAGTTTCTAGTAGGTACATTGTAAAAGACGATGTCTGGATACCTAATACCAGCTGTTGTCGGTATGGCCGGCTCACGCCGAACCTGGTACACATGTTTCTGGAGAGGAGTGACGTAGAAGGCCAGAAAACCATTGTACCTAGCAATTCGTGCCCCTGGCACAGCTGGGCACTGCTGGAGGATGTGCCCAATAGACTCTGATCTCATACTAGACTGAGGTCGCAAGCTACACTCGGCCTCTAGCAACCCCGTGGACAGCGGTCTCGAGTGGTCATTACGGTTCCCTGAAGCTTTACTGGTCTGCTAAGGCTCCAGCCGCGCATGATGCTGGTGCCGTCACTGAGCCATGAAGAGGAAACTGGCATTTGCGTACACCCCTCTAGCCCCTTGCAATCGTGGCTGTCGTAGAATTTTTGTTTCCACGCTTCGTATCCCTTTTTCTTTCTAGAGGAAGAGGCCTCAGAAGGATGTGGGTAGCTGCCCATGTCTGCTGCATCTCTGACTGCTGGATCAGGTGATACCGTCAGTTTTGACATGTCAATTTTAAAACGAGGGATCCGGAAGAAGAAGGATAAGAGTCCAAAACCACCATCCTTCACTGCCACACGGAGATACACAACAGGAGTATCCTGCGGCAAGTGTAAAGCTGTTCGGGTGAACTTTCTCATTTCCTAATCTAATCTCCGTAGAGTATCGGTCCTCGCCTTAGAGTGCAGTAAGGGATAAATCAGCTGCGCGAGTAGAGCGTAGTTGAGCATCCACAGCTTTTGTTGCAGTTTGGATGATGACCTCTGTAGGTGACCTAGGCCGGCGACAGTTTGCGCCAATAAGAGTGATGGCCCCTCCGCTCACTCGGTGGAGCCCACATGAACGCCTAGGTATTTGTAGAATTATCCTGGAGCCAGGGCGCAGATAGCTTGGCCTTCTACGTGGGGCTCAATTTTTGACTGAACCCAGTGCCTCTGCTTCCTGTCTATTACTATCCCCAGGATAGCACACTTCTTGTGACCTACCACCAGACCCAAGTGAGCGGCTTCAGTCGTAAATGCGCCAACACTTCGCATGAGTCCAACTGGGCTAGTCGCCAAGAGGACTACATCATCTACGAACGCCAAATACTGGGAACGGGTTTCAGAAATGGCGACACCAACTTCCTGGGGTATAGCAGACAGGGTCCAGTCTAGCGTCATGTTAAATAGCAGGAGTGACAATGGGTCCCCTGCATGACTCCGATCGTTGGTGTCACTTAGACACTATCTATAGTTGTGGTAACAAAGCTATATATAAAATCCACGTACGATGTAAACTTGGGCCCCAGTCCCCACCTATGGCAGGCTTGGTTAATGGTGGGGTTAACTACGGAGTCAAAGGCCTTCTTGAAATCAATGAAGGCCATATAGAGGAGAAATGGAATGGTCTTGGCATGCTGAGGGCTTTTTTAAACAGCTTTCACTAGTTTCTGATTAGGTTCTGTTCAATGCCTCAAAAACTCAATTTCTACAACCATCTACTCGACATAATCTTGCAGATAACTATCTCCTCTTCTTCAATGACACTCAACTTCCCCTCTCCTCCACATTAAACTCACTCGGTCTATCCTTTACTAAAATTCTAAACTGGCGATTTCATATCTCTAATTTTGCTAAATCAGCTTCCAAGAAGTTGAGTTTCCTATGGCGTCCGCGTCCATTTTCTCTTTCTCCCAGCTACTTGCTCTATACAGAGACCTTATACGCCCATGTTTGGAGTATGGTTCTCATGTCTGGGGGGGGGGGGGGGGGTTCAACTCACACAGCCTTATTAAATAGGGTGGAGTCTGAAGCTTTTCGTCTCATCAACTCTCCTCCTCTAAACTGACTATCTTGTGTTTTTAAGTTCGACGCAATGTTGCATCTTTATTTATTTTCTACCACTATTTTCATGCTGACTGCTCTTCTGAACCCCTCCCGCGGCCTCGCTGCACATGACTTTCTACTTCTTCTCATCCTTATTCTGTCAATCTTTCTAATGGAAGAATTAACCATTATCCTCACTCTTTCATCGGAATGGAGACATGCAAAGCTATTATCCACAACTCAAATGATATATAAAATAATCAAAGAATGCATTTTGATGCCACAAGTTGATCTCACGTAGGCCTTACTGAATGTATCTTTGTTTTTATTATTGTTCTGAGATTGACCCAGAATCTAACTCGGTGTAGTCCCAAGAAAATAGTGATATACTCTAAGGTTTATATTCCCAAGGTTATACTTCTTCATAAAAATATTTTTACTCACACATCATCTAAAAATTTTTGTATTGTGTAGTGATATAATTATCTAATGTTGGAATTGCCCCCAAATATTCAAGTTTCGTATCGTCATCCCCCATCTGTCATGTCAGTTTTCTATGGAAAGAAATGAGACTCCTATACTAGAGCCATTATTATTAATTTACCTGTAAAACTACCCTCTATAGACTAAAATAATTAACTTAATTAGCTATCTTCTCGCAAGCCTTTATTAAGAAATATGTAATATATCCTAATATGATGCAATAATCACGTATTCCTGCCTGTCCACATTCGAGTTAGCAAGTAATCAAATTGCTCCCATATATTATGTCAAAAATCAAATTCATTAGCTTTCAAAATGATACATGTTCCACATCAAAATTAATTTTATATAAGCTAGTAATAATTTCATATCTCAATAATCAATTAATAAAAAGATCAAAGGTGGAACATTCTCGAAAACCCCCCTCCCCTCCCTTCTCTGTTCCCGCCTTTTTCCCTATGATAGCGTCAGACGCCACCCAACTCTTGCTGTGTCAACAGGTTAGTGAATTACCTTTCTCACCATTTCTCACCGTACACCAGGTAAGGCCGTTGCCCTGTCAGTGGTGATGCCTCACGAAGTTCCTCCACCAGTCCCGGTCTGCATATAGCTGCTCTCTCTCCACTTCCTCCATGGTTCTTCCTCTTGACTCTATGGCTTGTCTCACACCATCCCTCCATCTCTTCCTGGGTCTTCCTGTTGGTCGCTTTCCTTGTGGCTGCCACTGGTAGTATTGAATTTGATACTGTTGTTCGTGCATCCTCATGACGTGGCCAAACCATCTTAATTGGCTTCTTTCTAGAAATTCTAACATAGGCTCTAATTCCAATTCTCTTCTTATTTCTTCATTTCTTATTCTATCACATCTTGTTACACCTTTTATTATTCGTAGTACTCGCATCTCTGCTGCTTGTATCTTGCTCCTCAGCCTTTCTGTCAATGTCTAGGTTTCTGACCCAAATGTGAGTATCGGTCTTAAAATGGTTTTGTATATTGTTGTTTTTACCTTCCTGGGTATGAGTTTTTCTCGCATCAGCGGATATAGTATGCTTAAGTTATTTGTATAGCATTGTATTCTATTTAATATTTCTTTTTCCATTTGACACCTTTCATCTATCTTCACTCCTAGGTATTTACATTCTTCAACTAATTTAAGTTTTTCGCCTTCTAACCATATTTCTATCTCTTCTTTTTGCCTTGCTACCATCATTACTTCTGTTTTGTCTGCGTTGATTTTCATTTTCGTTCTTTTCAGTGTAGTGTTCCAGGCAGTTAATGAATTTTGAAGTTCAGTGGGATTATTTGCAACCAGTGCAATATCATCTGCATATGTCAGTGTAGTAACTCCTTCTCCAGGTCTTAATTCCTTCATGCATCTGTCCATAAAAAGTATAAAAGCAATGGAGATATAACCCCACCTTGTCTAACTCCAGCATTTACATCAAACCAGTTTTCCTCGCCAATTTGTGTTCTTACAGCGCTGGCACACTTGTTGTATAGACTTTTAATTGCTCTAACAAGTAATCTATCTTCACCGTATATAGGGTCTTCTAATGTCTCCCATATCATCTTCCTTGGTAGTCTGTCAAAAGCTTTTTCTAAGTCAATAAAAGCTATATACACTGGTTTATCTCACTCCCAACTCCTCTCCATCAGCATTTTCATGGAGAAAATTGCATCTGTTGTACCTCTCTCTGGTCTAAATCCATACTGTCCCTCCTCCAGTTTTTCTTCTACAGTATCTCTTAGTCTTTTTTCAAGTATTCTTTCATATATCTTCTCCACATGTGATAATAAGGAAATTCCTCTCCAATTCTTACATTCTGACTTATCGCCTTTCTTTAGTACTTTATATATGATAGCCTTCCCCCATTCCTCTGGAACTCTACCTTCACACCAGTCTACATTAAAAATTCTCGTTAACCACTTTACTGCATTTTTATTTCCTTTAAGCAGCTCTACAGATATGCCATCGCTTCCAGGGCTTTTTCCATTTTTCATTTTACTGATGGCATCTCTAGTTTCTTGTACAGATATTTCGTGGCTGTAGTTTAGTCTCGGACTGTTGTTTTCACACTCCTCATCTTCTAATTCCTGAGGATTCAATAATTCTGAGAAATATTCTTTCCACCGTTCATCTACTTCGTTCTCATCTGTTAGTAATATTCTATCCTTATTTTTTATTGTATTTACTACTTTTTCTTCGCTCCTTTTATAACTCTTTGCTATGCTATATATGAGCTTTCTAGTTCCCAGCAGATCCTCTTCAAGCTCTTTTCCCAATTTTTCCCAAGAATTTCTCTTGGCTCTTGCTTTTACTCTCTCTGCCTCGTTTCTTGCTATCTCGTATTCCAGTCTATTTTCCCGGGTACGTCTTCTCATCCATCTTCTAAATAATTGACTCTTCTTTTTAACAGCATCTCTGACTTCATCCGTCAACCATATAGTTTTCTTTTTCCTTCCCCCACTAATTTTCTTGGTCTCCAAAACATCTTTTGCTATTTGCGTAATTTTTTCCTTCATGTTTATCCATTCTTCTTCAATGTCTCTGATTTCTTGCTGCTCACTCGGACAAACTTCTGAAATCTCCTCCTTGTATAATCTGTCCTTTTCTGGTTCTTTCAGTTTTTCTAATTTGATTCTTTCTCTGACTAGTTTTTTCATTGGCTTTGGCTTCTTAATGTTTAGTTTTGCAATAACTAAGCGATGATCCGAGTCAAGGGATACATACCGAAGGGATGCTCTTGACATTTTTAAATAACTTCTTGTTGGTTGTTAATAATAGGTCAATTATTGATTTTTCAGTATAGTCACCAACTACACTATTCCATCGATACCAGCTCCATTTATGACTCTCTCTATGCTGGTAATAGGTATTCATCACCGCCATGTTGTTACTTACGCAGAAATCTATCAGTCTCTCTCCTTCATAATTTCTTTCTCCAATGCCGTGTGCACCGATGACGTTTTCTATATTATTCTTCTGTCTTCCTACATGTGCATTTATGTCTCCCATGACAATTTTATCAGTATTTCCACAATAGTCTAGGGTATTTTGCAGTTTCGAGTAGAATTCTACTATTTCTTCTTGGGGCCTTCCCTAGTGAGGAGCATATACTTGCACAAAAGTTATTCTTTCTGTATCTACCTTTACTATTATCGCTAGAATTCTTTCATTAATATGATAAATTTTCTCTACTTTCTCTGCAAATGTTGGTGTTAAAATGAAGGCTACACCATATTTTCTTTCACTATCCATTCCTTTGAAAATTAGCTGGAAGTTGTTATGGATTAATTTCGTTCCCTCTCCAAGTAAGTAGTCTGGTCTCACATACTCCCATCATTTCAATGTTTCTGTCAATCATCATATCAACGACTTCTTCCAACTTTTCATTTATTGTAGTGGCATTGATGGTTGCTATTCGTGTGTTCCTTAGAGGAGGTCCAGTGTCATTCAGAGATCGTTGCCGTGAGGTCCGTCCGATCCGAGGCATCATCTGTGTTGCTTGAGCTAAGTGTTGAGGCCACCGGCTAGCTAGGCCTGTCGTGATCTACCGCTGTCGTTGGCGTTACCCAGGGAGCACTGCGTGGAAGTGACAGTCGGATTTTGCCCCCCATTTAGCCTTCCGTAAAATTTATCAATATTTGTGAAATCCAGTGCCATTCAGTATTCTTATATATCCAATAACCTTCCCCATTAACTTGGCAATTCATCTAAACCCTTTTGAGGTTCATTATAAGTGAGTAATAGAATATTCCTTCTCTTTTAAAGAAGGACCGAGAATCTCAAGCCACATGGCCCCTTTTCTCCCTTAATAATATTCCATTGTGTACCATATATCCTTTTCATGTTGATTTCCATGTTATAGTGCTCATGTATTAACTCTTTTGAGTTTGTGGAAACTGAATTATTCTCAGACACCACCCAACTCTTGCTGTGTCAACAGGAGAAATATGGAGTGCTCCACCACACCTTACACACCACCCATTTCTTGCCCTTTTTCTTTCTTTTAATGTAATTTATGGCTAGAAGTAAACGCCAATATCAGTGGTGTTCCATTGAAAAAAATGTAAACCATGTGTCTCGTGTAGGACGGTCTGGTAGACCCCGCCAGTGAGTTCATGTTTAGAGATCTCGTGTTAATTCTCGGTGTTGGGGAGATGAAAGTTTTCACAATGTAATCTTGAAACAAATCAGCGTAGCAAGCAAGGTGTTTAGTTAACCCTCGTTTAGGAAAATACGGAGGACTGAAGGTCCTTCTCTGGGAGAAGGTTAATTAACCGCTCTCAGGCTCAGTTACTAAATTTTAACAAATTATAGGGTGAATTATTTAGTCAAGGGTTATAACATTTTTTTATGAGCGGAAAGAGTTGATATCTCGGAATGAGATAAAGAAAGGTCAACTCTGTGTATAATTTTTTTATATTGCTCTGTTTTGAAAAGATAAATTTTCTGATGCCTGAGTTTATTTTTGGTGTAACTTCAATATCTAGCAAGTGCCACAGAAATTCTAATGTAATAAATAACTTTAGTTAACCAAAGACTTGACTCCGTTTTCTATTAACTCCTCCGTTAATGTTGAAGGTAAGTGTTAATAGTGAGTGCTCAACACGACTTGAAGCGTAAATGAAAAAGGTCCACGTTCCCATGTGCCTTATCAAGACTAAGCCACTCTACCAGTGGTATAATTTATTTAATTAATACGACCCTTTGGTCACATAGATACTTCCCTAGTCAAAATTTTTTTTTTTTTCTTCCGAATATCTTAAGGAAATAATTAAATTCCCTGAGAATCCTCAAGTTCTCATTAAACTTCTTGGGGTGTTGGCAGTTTATTTGACTCTTACAGGGAAATATATAACCATTAGTGACCATTATATGTTAAAGTTAATCAAAGTAAAAACATCGGGAAAATTGCCATATAAAGTAACTCTAATAATAGTCCCCCCAAAAGAAAAACAAACGCACGGGCACCACAGCATGACATTGTATATTTATATTTGATAAATAGATGACGAGTGACAATCCTTTTTTAATACAAGGAAAAACATAAACTGTACAAAGAAAATAAAAAACTGTACAAAGAAAATAAACATTTTTTAGTGTAATAATTTTGTTATACTTATGTTAAGGAAAGAAATACAATATAATCTCATGTTACAGTAATTCATTATAAAAAAAACATGTTTTCAATAACAAATATTCCTTTATCGTAATAGTATATTACAAGATGTAGCCTATGTAGTGTAGAAAATGTCTTCCTATTAGTGACCATATTCACTTCTGTTGTATGAGAACATCTTTTCTGTATATCTAGTACATAATTACTATAATATCTTTGATACACACGTAGACTCCAATGTCTAAGTGAAGAAAGAATGATACTGGCTAAGTGATGTTCCAGTTGCAGGATTATCTATCTGTCAATACATTCCCTGAACCTAAGTCAAAGGTGCTGTACTGGGTACTTGACTAGTCTGAAGATAGATTATTTACTGGGGTACTTATTCTACTCATTGGTGCATTTATTACATCCAGTGGCGATGTAATGTTCCCATTTAACACTTGAATGATCTATCATTAATATCTTTCTTAACTAATAGCTTTTATGATTATTATAACCTAGAAGGGAAGCTCCCATGGCAGAATCGATACGATATATGAAACAAGGGTACGATAGGCTTTGCATTTGGACCACTATTATATTGTTTTATTATGCAAGTTACCTGTATACCAATTGTAGAAAAAAAAAGGTGTTACTCCTAGGATATACAATAATTTACTTTTTGATGATACAATCTATAAAAAACTAGGCTATACACTAATTTATTCTTTAATGATACAACTTATTAAAGCTAGGCTATAGAATAATATATTCTTTGATGATATAGCCTATAAAAAGCTAAGCTATACAATCATTTATTCTTTGATAATACAGCCTACAAAAAAACAGGTTATACAATAATTTATTCTTTGATCCCCTCTTAATTCTCTATTTGTACGGCATGCGCCAGCGTCACCTACCGTATTCGTATTAAATTCGACATTTTCATCTTATTAAGAGTTTCAAAAACACTTGGAAAGTTATCAAAAGAATAATCCGATATTCGTACGACCTGTGCCTTATTATTTACCTGGTAAAGCATCTTTCAAGTTATGTTAGGTTGAATATTTTATGTTAGGTTTGGTTAGGTACGGTTTGGTTCTGTTAAGTTCGGTTTTGTAATTTTTTTACACAAAATTCGGGACATGCCGTATCTATAACCGAGCACTATGACGATACGGCTTACGTTAGAATAGGTTATGTTTGGTTAGGTTTTGTTAGATGATGTTAGGTTAAGTTATGTTAAGTTTGTTTAGGTACGGTTTGGTTCGGTTATATAAACGTTTTTATATTCAATTACCCAAAAGTCACGTGCCGTATTCATAAGCGAGCACTATGAGGATACAGCTGCCGTACCTGTAAACTGTGCCTATGAGTGCTTACAGATACGGCAGCCGTACCCCGTTGTCATCCATTATTCGTACGGTTGCCGTTCCTGTAAGCACTGCCATAATAAGCGAAGTGTTTAGAGATACGGCAGTCGTACCGCATTGTCATCCGCTATTCCTACGCCCTGTTCCTTATTATTTACCTGGCAAAATGTCTTTCAAGTTATGTTCGGTTGATTATGTTATGTTAGGTACGGTTTAGTTTGGTTAGGTTCGGTTATATAAGCTTTTTACCCAAAAGTTAGGCACGTGCCGTATTCATCATTGTGTATGTATTTTGTTTATGTATTGTAAGGGGGGTAGTACAAAGAATACTACCTTTAACCAGTAAAATTGCCTGCAAAGAAAATATTCATCATTTGTTATATTGTTGTATGATCTATTCAAATAAAAAAAGGAGAGAGAGAGAGAGAGAGAGAGAGAGAGAGAGAGAATATCAGAATATGCGGGTATCTTCATTATTAAAGTTACAAAAGTTGTACTAAAGCCTCAAATAAGATAGGGAAATTTTTATGTTGAAAAAGGAAATTTTGATGGCTCGCCTATAGAAATATAGCTGTGGAACCCCACAACAGTGACAACACTGCCGACTCGCCGCCCGCCAGGCAGCGTCAGTTTGTTGTTGCCAGTGACCACGAGCAGACGTGCGCACGATGCTCCCTAGCCTATACACAGGCAATTTTTTTTATTCTCTGGCTCTCAACCCGTTACTGCAGTGAAGGTGCTCGTTCGTAGCACATATCTTGCTGGTGCTGAACAGAGTTTTGCTGGTATTGCTCACAGACATTGTTGGTTTGATTGGTTTCTTCTTGGCGGCTGGTTTGTTGGGAAGCCTCATGGCCGCTACCGGGTTTGGCTTGGCGGCTACCGGCTTTCTGCAGCCATAACCATGGCCTGTTGTCAAACAAAGCTCCGCAGAACTGGCCTAGTTACAATTAGCTATGTCGTTTGTCGGGAGTAAGTCCCTATTAGGTATATGTTGAGTCTAGGTATAAAGTGGGTTTGCTTATTCGGGTTGCATGTGTTACCACTTCGTTAATGAGCTGTTTCTGTTTTGGTGGATGTGTTTGTCTGGTTCTGCACCGTTAACATACTTTTCGATGATGAATGAATCACATATTCCCCATGCTCCTCACCACTCCTAATGGCAAAAAGCGTGCGAGACATGCTCGAACTTGATAAATTGACCAACGTTTTACTGATATAATATCGTCGAATACCATTAATTAGCTATAATTAATATATCCCTTAAATGCCGGTTATAGGCTATAATTAGTATTTTGACTTCATATACCAGAAATAGGCTACTATTCTAATATCCATCAAAATATCGGTAGTAAGCTATTATTCATAACATACTCGTAATAGCCTATAAAATTAATATATCGTCTTCACATACTGGTTGGTAATGGGCAATAAATGATATATCTTCTAAAATTTTACTTGTTTTCAAATACTGGAAATAGGCTATAATTGTTATGTAGACTTTGAATAGCGTTAGCAGGATATAATTGATACATCTTCAAATATGGTAATAATAATGCACACCCAATAGTCTCAGACATTTTTAACTGGCTCGTACTGGCATGGCAGAGGAACACTGCCGTATATTTTTATTTATGGGAGATTTGTTTTCTCCCCACTGAAAGCGGGTCACAAACCCCGTCTGAGATCAGGTACCTCATTACTGTTTGGTGAACAGGGACCACACACTTATAAGAGACTTGGTCCATATGTCTCCTACCCGGCGCGGGGATCGAGCCCGCGACCTCTTGTGAGGCGAGCGTCCTAACCACTAGACCACCGGATGTATATAATATTTATAAAAACTCAAAATAAACCAAAATAAGGTCGGGATATACTGCCTGATACTCGGTTACAACGTCGGCTAATACTAGACAGCAAAAAACAAGAAACAAACTATCGTAGAAGACACCACTGGAAGGGCAGACGACAGGGAACGTTCACATTCCACCACGGTCATTTGAAGTACTCAAAGATACATGGTTAAGTACATAAGTATTCAACATGCTTGGCTAATATAAGTCTCCTTAGGCAAAGATTGCTCCCTACCTCATTAATCGACTAGTTTTACTTTTTTTTTCTTTAACTTCAAAGAGTAAATGAAATAAAACCAAATAAAGTAAATTTTATGGCCTACACTAAAGGAATAAAACTTTTGAGCACGTAATTGGGTAGATTCATTAGAGAGCTTTAAGGTAAGATTATATAAGTTTATGGTTAGGGATGATAAGTGGGCATAGGTTTTGTTTGTTATACAGCAGTGGTTCCCAAACGAGATTAATTTGCCCCATGTGGGTAATAAAAAGAGTTTTGCGGAAATAATGGAGGGTTGACAAAAAAATATATCGTGTTTTGATCATCAATATTTACAACATTTAGTGAATTTGGTAACAAGAAGAAAGAATTTTTTTTCTCTCGCTCTCAAGGTAAAAAAAAGTTTTCACGACTTCTTTTGAACCATTTGATTCACTACTATTTTCTTCCAGCACCGAGAAAGAGAGAGAGAGAGAGAGAGAGAGAGAGAGAGAGAGAGAGAGAGAGAGAGAGAGAGACACACACACACACGCACACACACACACACACACACACACACACACACACACACAGTCACAGTCGCACTCACTCACACACACACACTCACCCGTTTGAAGCTGTGTTGGGTTTTTGTACCGTCACACACTTCCAGTATACCGGCAGGAGAAGAGGTCTGGCCGAAGTCTATCTTTGACAGAATCTGCAACACAAAAATAATCAATATCATTATCATTATTATTATTAGGAGGAGGAATAAGCAAAATTAATACACAAAATTTCTTTTTTTATAGAATTAAATGATTTTCTTTAAAATCCAAAAATAAACTAAGCATTCATTTAAAAAAACGTATTTATTGTCAAAAAACTTCTATTAATGTAATTTTTTTAACGAAAACTATTAAAGACCCGAGTCTCTGCTTTTCAAGAATGATAGGTTGCTATTTGAGAATGTTTTTTTTTTTTTTAATAATCATTTTTGGAGCACTTAGACCTAAATACTGCCCTTACATGCATGTAACACACAGTTGCACAAAAGGCTCGGTGCAATTTTCGTACTGTATATACTGGTTATGAAGGTAATCTAACTCCTGTTTAACCTTTCTAATTCCGTTCTGATTTAAAGTTGATCAAATTCTTGGCTAACATCCTTTATTTTTTCTCATTTAAAATTAAAAGACTGTTGAATCACTGGACAAAGTTTGGTTGCTTAAAGTGCAAAATACAAAGCGCACATGCTGGTTCTTTTATTATATTTCTGATACTGATTGATAGTCTGTAATCAAAACATAATAATTTATTCCTGCCTTTAATGAGTGCCTTATTACAAAAGAAAAAAATGCTTAAGGGATTCCATTAGGAGCAGTTTCCCGGTTAGGTTAAGTAAAATTTCACTTTCACACCCGCCCAATTCCCCTTACATTCTCACATGTCCTCATGTTTATTGGGGCAAAATGGGGGATGGGGATATCTTATTAGCAGCTATTCACTTGCGACGGTAATGAGTGTCAGAATCGGAAAGAACCCCAAAGAAACTTTGGGTATATCTTCTTAACTATTCATTTGTTACGGTTATATATTTTTTGTGGCTACACTAGCATTTCTCCAACATTTTTTTTTTTTACCATTTAATCTCCTCCACGTACATATCAGTAGTTTTCTTGGGAGTATATATCAAAATTCAAAGAACAACAGTTTAGAGGCTGCCGTTATATCTCCCTTGTTTCTGGTATTCTGGTATTATACAATTTTGTTCCTACAGCAGCATTTCTACAGCGTTTCTCTGCCACTTAATATCTTCCTCGTATATATACACCGTTTTATTGAAGGTATATATCAATAATAAACTGAGTTGAGGCTGGATCTGCTCCAGCTTCGGCCATAGTGAATGTTAGGATGCACAGCTGATCGTCTTAAGACTAGCGTTTAGCTACTATTCGCACCCGTAGCCGCACTCAGCTTAGGACGCGACTTAGGACTTTGTCCTAATAGTTAGGACCGATTTCCGCCATTTTGTATGCTTAGGATTGTCTGAAACGAAGTCTTAGTTATATAAGTATGGGCCCAGAAGAGTTTCCTCGCCACACCGGCCTCCATATATTCCACACAATAAAGCTTGACGTAATCGCCAACCTGAGTGTGGATAAAAGTAGAGAATAGCTTGACAATCTCCATTCTGAGTGTAAGAAAGTACAGATTGATGGCATGTCATTTAGCTTTACATACATACATTTAGCTTAACGTATATCTACATAGGAAGGAAGGAAGGAAGGTGAGAGGTGAGGAAGGAAGGAAGGAAGGGTGAGGTGAGGAAGGAAGGAAGGAAGGAAGGTGAGGAAGGACGGGAAGAAAGGAAGAAGTAAAATAACAGAATGATGCTAGTAGAAAAATAATAAGATAATTTGAAGAAAAGGAAAATTAATGTATGTGTGTGTCTTTCCTCTCTCTCTCTCAATACAATATATATATATATATATATATATATATATATATATATATATATATATATATATATATATATATATATATATATTGTTGCGGGCCCCGCCCGTCACCATAACATCGTCTAGTGAAGATTGGAGTCAAGCCCCACAGAGGAATGAAGATTCCCTGAGAGCGAGAAGGAAGAATGTTAGGCGGGTAAGGAGGAAGGCCACGCTGAGGCTATGACACTCTGTGCGGGCTCGGCCAGTGATAGTAGTGTCGACTGGAGAGGCATGAACGGTGTTGTGGAGGGTGTGTGCTTTCCATGTGCGTGGGAGTGTGCTTTGTGTCAGCTGGGTGCGACTGGACATGGAAGAGAGTTACATTCTTTATGTTTGTGGGTTATGCCTTTGTGGCGTGTTGCGGGCCCCAACCTACGGGAAGTGTTGGGGACGTGTCTACGTGACATGTCTGTGTGTTACGCCTTTCTGTCTGGAGACCACGTGTTATCCAGCCAGGAGCCAGGCGTGGCGGGAGAGAGAGAGAGAGAGAGAGAGATGAGTTGCCAGCGCGTATTAAGGCGAGGCTTGTTAAATGTTTTATCTTCTCTTCGTTCTCCTAATTTTCCTGACTTTCCCTCTTTCTTCTTTGTGTTGCAAGGTATCCTATCTTGTAAACAATTCCTTTCTGCTTCTTCTCGTATGTTTGTTGTTGTCCTGCGTCGTCTCCATGGCCTGTAGTGATTTTGTGAAAGAAAGCATCTGATTAGGCTATGTTTGTCGATGCAGCGCGATGTGTGAGAAACACGGCGCGCCGGTGGTGCGATTTGGCATCTCTGCCTGGGCAGATGGGAGCTTGAGGAGACGTCGTGAGAGAGTCAGTTAGTCGCTAGTCATCACCAAGAACACCTCGCGCTCTGAGCTCCCCACTAATTGGCATTATTTTGCCTGTAACCACCTCATATTTAAGGGAGTGGGTTATCTGTTTGGCCTATTAGATAAGGGGTATATTTGTGTAGCTAGACAGCAGGGCCCTGTCTGTAGAGGAAACGGTTACAAGCCAGAGCACAGAAACGAGTGTGGTGACAGTATCATTACCACCTAACTAGCGGTGAACTCCACCTAGAATTTTGTCAGACTGTTCAGTCTCGGGGAAGTAGTTTCGGCGTTGTCTACGTTTTCTGCGTTTGTCTGCGTTGTCCGCTTTGTCGGCGTTGTTTGCTTTTTTCGGCGTTGTCTGCGTTTTGTCGGCGTTTTCTGCGTTTGTCTGCGTTGTCCGCTTTGTCGGCGTTGTTTGCTTTTTTCGGCGTTGTCTTCGTTGACCTCATTGTGAGAGAGCCTGTCATCAGGGGCCTCTTGTTTGAGAACACAGACGAGGAGTAATCCCGTCTCAGTGTTGATTAATTACGACTCAAATAACGCACTGTACGGAGTCCCCTCGTGGGAGGCTACTTTGCAGGGTGTTATTGGAGTCGAGAGGAGTTATTATTCAACCAGAAGTGGGTGGAAAGACACCTTGTGGGCGGTATTCTGGTTGGAGCGATAGCTCCTAGTCTAGGCACTGTAATCTTGTGCTCACTGTAAGTCTCTTTAGAATGTAAGGAGGAGAAGGTGGTTACTACTGGGAGATTCCTTGTTCTTTGGAGGGTTAAAAGAACTGGCGACCTCTTAACGTTAACGGGGTGGCTGTAGGTGCTGTGTTTGGGGGCTAAGAGTGCATAGGTTCCTTAACCAGGCACTTCTTGTTTAAAGCCTATTGTCCAGCCACCGGCGTGTGGCCCTCGGAGTGACTAGTCCTACGGGATAGTCGACTTTCCTTGTCTTTTGGTGGGTTAAAAGGACGTATAAACATCAGCACTACAGTTCGTACACGCCCATAACGTGGTTGTGACTGGGTTGTTCATAAGTGGACACCCGGCACTAGGGCATAAGAACCGTGTCCGTTACGGTGTGACCGTAACAAAATTGGCGACCTCGCCAGGATTCTAAAGGATATCAGTGACTCGAAAAACAGTGTTATTGTGCTGTTAGTGTGAGCCCACACACACTGTAACGATGGAAGACAATCGTAATATAATTACTTCCCTTGAGGAGGGCTCGGCCTGAGCCAGTCCTGTACGTGGCGTTAGTGAACAGCCGTGCCTAGGTGAAGATCGGCCTGTTAGTCCTGTTAGTGAGCATAGTACTACAGGACAATTGCATTTTGCTCAGGAAGTGCCTGAACACCCCCTGCAGCATACAACGGGCCGTGTGGGTTCTTTTGAGAACGTGATGGGCTCAAGGAGAGTGAGCCCAGCTGCCAGTGTTGCCGACAATCTCCAGTCCGTCGGGATGGCAGAGGAATTGAGATTTCAACTCGAATTGAAGCGGTTGGAGATAGAAGAGAGGAGGCTAGAAGTTGAAGAGAGAAATGAAGCACGAAGATTAGAGGTTGAAGAGAGAAATGAAGCAAGGAGATTAGATCTAGAAGTCAGAAGGTTGGAGGTGGAGAAGCATAGAGATTTTGAATGGGAAAGATCTAGACTTGGGGCCAACTGAACTCATAAGGGAGGAGAAGGAGAGAACTCAGTTGAGCGCCAGATGGTAAGGAGTCTGCAGCTCATTCCTGACTTTGACGAGCAGAGGGTTGCAGAATGGTTTAGAAGGTTTGAGAAGAAGGCGGCTGAGTTTGGTTGGCCAGAAGGAAGATGGGTTGGTCTTGTGGCAAATAAGCTGAAAGGCAGGGCATTGGAGGCCTACGACAATATGTCGGTGGAAGACTTAGAAAGTTACGAGGATTTTAAGGCTGACATCTTGCGGGCTTACGAGCTGCGGCCCGAAGCCTATCGCTTAAGGTTCCGAGGTGGGAAGAAGAGACCCGGAAATTCCTACCTCGAGTGTGCCCGCCATTTAGAGCAGGCATTTAAGAGATGGATCATGAGTGAGGGAGTGGATACTCTCCGCGACCTGGAGGAGTTGATGGTCATGGAACAATTTATAAATGCTGCTGATAAGGAACTGGTGCCTCCTCAGGGAGAAGCGTTTTAAAACGCTAAAGGAGGCTGCCACCTGGGCTGACGACCATGTGTTAGCCCATCGTTCGGAGCCTCGTGCTGGAGGTGGATTCAAAGAGGGAGGATCACGAGGGCCAGGGGGCGGTGGTAGTGCTGGTTCTGGTGCTCTACGTTCCCCTCCCCGAAGTCACGGCTTTGGCAATAAGAGCGGGTTCGTTAAGTCTCAATCCCCCGCTGCCCCTTCAGGGCCAAAAGGAGGGTCAGAAGGAAAGATGACCTTTAGTACTCCAAAGTACGATAACCAACCTACGTGCTATAACTGCCATGCCAAGGGGCATTTTCGATCTCAATGTCCCAAACTTGTGACAGCGGGCCCCTCCAAGACACCCCAGAAACCAGTTGCCTTGCTGGTGTGGCCTGACCAGGGTCGTGAGGAGAGGCTGCTCACTCCTAAGGTTCACGAAGGAGATAAAGCTTTTGATGGGCCTGTGTTGGATTGTGAGGAGGGGGTTCAGGCGGTTTCACCTGTTTCCCCCCCTGTTGTTGCTTCTGTGACTCCAGATGACTCGGAGCTGGACTGGTGTCGCCCATTTCTGTGTGGGGGCACTGTCGAAATTGACGGGAGCGAGTATCCTGTCACTGTCTTGCGAGACACTGGCGCACAACAGTCCGTGTGCCGAAATGTCACCGGGATTAAGGTGACTTCTTCAAAGGCAGTGTTGTGTAGGGGCCTCAACGCTGTCGAGAAGTTTGTGACGGCTGAGGTGAAGCTGTCGTGTCCACTGATCACCACTTCGGCTCAAGTGGCAGTGGCGGAACAACTGCCTGTGGCAGGTGTTGATTTCCTGCTAGGGAATGACCTAGCAGGAGGGAGAGTTTGGGTGCCCACCCCTACGGGAGGTGAGGCTTCTGAGGTGTCGGGGCATAGTGTGTCCGACCCTGTTGCTGTTGTCACCCGGTCGCAGACCGAGAGGGTGATGCAGGCTGTTGCTCCTGGGGCCGACTGCGACAGAGCACGGCTACCAGAAGAGGAGAACAGTGGTGAGGAAGAAGCTGCCGCTCCTGGGGCCGACTGCAAAGAGGCAGGGTCACCGGTGTTGGAGGGCAGTGAGGAGGAGGTTGTTGGGGTTGTCACCCGGTCTCAGGCTAGACGGGTGGAACCGGCTGCTACTCTAGGGGCTGACTGCGACATAGCAGGGTCACCGTCAAACGAGAGCAGTGTTTGTCAACTGGATGAGCCAAAGCCGGGCTCTCCAGTGAGTCAAGGTGTGGGGGCTGACTGCCGCAGTGCAGAGCCACCCATAGAAGCACCTGACTCGGTAGAGGTTGTCGCCGAAGGTGAGGAAGGAGTGTTGAGGACAGAGGAGTCTTGTGTTGGCATTCTTCACTCTGCGGGGTACCTCGGAGGAAGCACCCACGCGGTGGTGTTTCCTGGTTGTGAGGCTGTGGGTCTCGGTACTCAGTCCGGGCCCCAGCCTGGTGTGTCAGACAGTTTGTTGGGGGACACCTCCGAGGGAGGAGTGACTTCCAACTCTGCGGGGGAGTTGGAGACTCCCACCCCTGCGGAGTGTACCGGGGACAGGGAACAGGCTGTTCCCTTGTCTGGTGACTGTTTGACGGGTGAGGCCCACCTGGAGGGTCCACCCATTTTGGCCGATGAGGAAGTGGTGGATGAGCCCACACCACGCCTCAGGCCCCGGGACAGAACCAGGGAAGTGTCGGTACCACCCCTTCCGACAGATCCTGTGGTCTCGTCCAACCTTACTTGTATTGAGCCGGCGTTGCTCATCAAGGGACAGAGAGGGGACCCAGAATTGGCCTCTTGTTTTGCTAAGGTGGGAAATGAGATAAGGGGAATAGAGGAGTTCCTGCTGCAGAAGGGGGTGTTACACCGCAGGTCGAGGGAGAGTGATGGGAGTGAGGTTCTACAGGGGGTAGTGCCCCAGGATTTGAGGGAGGCCTTGGTGCTGTTAGCACACGAGGGACCTATGGCTGGACACCTCGGGGTTCACAAAACTCTCGCCCGACTGCGGGGCAATTTCTGGTGGCCTGGTATGGCCAGAGAGGTTACTGAATTGCTAAGGAGTTGTCACACCTGTCAGATGGTGGGCAAACCCAACCAAAATCCCCCTGTTGCACCCCTGTATCCTGTTCCCGATGTGGATCCTTCTTCCACCAGGATCCTGAATCAGTTGGTGTTTGGGCACCGGGTGCGTGGTCCTTTGGACTTGGTGAGGGAAGCCTGGGGTGCTCCCCACTCTGACCGCCCGGAGTCATTCCTGAAGAACGGGTTATGTACTCAGGAAGGACTGGTGAAGGTGCTGGAAGTGGCTCCGCACCATCTTGGAGCCGCGCCAAAGAAGAGAAGATCCTATGACCAGAAGGTCAAGTATGGTACTTTTGCACCGGGGGAGGAGACTACCAAGGTTCTGGGCTCGGAACTTGTGGTTCCTGCAGAGCACTGGGGGCAGGGCGGTGTGCTGCGTGGTTGCAGCACCTGGGAGGAGTGCAGAAGATGATTCACTGTCAGAGTGAAGGGATTATCACCGGGGTGAAACCCAGGGATAAGCGCGGAGGCTCTGTGTCTTTCGACTGGGGCTCTGACCGAGACCAGATTGAAGAACAACTGAACGCCACCCCAAAGGAACACTCTGACACTTCTGCCGAAATACCAGAGCAGACCCCCGAGGAAAGTGCGAACCTCGCTGGAGAAGTAGTAGTACATCATAGGTGCAAGAAGTTTTGGCTTCCTCTTGACTTCCTGTCTATGAAGTCCACTGGTCGTAGAAGAGGACGTGGCCGTGGGAAAGGCGTACTTGGTAAGAGTACGAGTGGCAGGTTCCTTCCACGGACCATGCCAGGGAGATGGCCTGTTTCGTGGCCGAGAGGGCAGAGAAGATGGTGGCCGACTGCTTGTTGCGGGCCCGGGAATCTCTCTTGCTGCTTAAAAATTTTGAATGTCTGTGAGGCAAGGTATCCTATCTTGTAAACAATTCCTTTCTGCTTCTTCTCGTATGTTTGTTGTTGTCCTGCGTCGTCTCCATGGCCTGTAGTGATTTTGTGAAAGAAAGCATCTGATTAGGCTATGTTTGTCGATGCAGCGCGATGTGTGAGAAACACGGCGCGCCGGTGGTGCGATTTGGCATCTCTGCCTGGGCAGATGGGAGCTTGAGGAGACGTCGTGAGAGAGTCAGTTAGTCGCTAGTCATCACCAAGAACACCTCGCGCTCTGAGCTCCCCACTAATTGGCATTATTTTGCCTGTAACCTCCTCATATTTAAGGGAGTGGGTTATCTGTTTGGCCTAATAGATAAGGGGTATATTTGTGTAGCTAGACAGCAGGGCCCTGTCTGTAGAGGGAACGGTTACAAGCCAGAGCACAGAAACGAGTGTGGTGACAGTATCATCACCACCTAACTAGCGGTGAACTCCACCTAGAATTTTGTCAGACTGTTCAGTCTCGGGGAAGTAGTTTCGGCGTTGTCTGCGTTTTGTCGGCGTTTTCTGCGTTTGTCTGCGTTGTCCGCTTTGTCGGCGTTGTTTGCTTTTTTCGGCGTTGTCTGCGTTTTGTCGGCGTTTTCTGCGTTTGTCTGCGTTGTCCGCTTTGTCGGCGTTGTTTGCTTTTTTCGGCGTTGTCTTCGTTGTCCTCATTGTGAAAGAGCCTGTCATCAGGGGCCTCTTGTTTGAGAACACAGACGAGGAGTAATCTCGTCTCAGTGTTGATTAATTACGACTCAAATAACGCACTGTAGGGTTAAAAGAACTGGCGACCTCTTAACGTTAACGGGTTGGCTGTAGGTGCTGTGTTTGGGGGCTAAGAGTGCATAGGTTCCTTAACCAGGCACTTCTTGTTTAAAGCCTATTGTCCAGCCACCGGCGTGTGGCCCTCGGAGTGACTAGTCCTACAGGATAGTCGACTTTCCTTGTCCTTTGGTGGGTTAAAAGGACGTATAAACATCAGCACTACAGTTCGTACACGCCCGTAACGTGGTTGTGACTGGGTTGTTCATAAGTGGACACCCGGCACTAGGGCATAAGAACCGTGTCCGTTACGGTGTGACCGTAACAATATATATATATATATATATATATATATATATATATATATATATATATATATATATATATATATATATATATATATCAGTAGCTGTATTTACCTTTAAGGTGCGGAATGCCTGTATAAGGATGATGTAGGAGAGGAAAATATCCGCGGACAGGCTTCCGTTCCTTCTGACCAGCCAGGACAGGGAGGCATCAGGGTGGTACTGTTAACAAGGAGTACCAGGAACATAGATTCAATTGGAGTTATAAGGCTAGTGAGGATAGAAACAATATATATAACCCCTTTCAACACCAAAAAGTATGAGGAATATATATCAGATTTTTGTAATAAGATTAGTGACACACACACACACACATAGTCACAGTCGCACTCAATCACACACACACACACACACACACACACACCCGTTTGAAGCTGTGGTGGGTTTTTGTACCGTCACACACTTCCAGTATACCAGCAGGAGAAGAGATCTGGCCGAAGTCTATCTTTGACAGAATCTGCAACACAAAAATAATCAATATCATTATCATTATCATTATTAGGAGGAGGAATAAGCTAAAATTAATACACAAAAAAATAATGGAGACAAAACCACACGAGTGTAAGTTCATTTCCTGTAAACTACAACTAGGTAAATACACACACACACTTGCCTTGCATGTGAGGGTAAATCTGGGCACACTTTGAGGGTTAATTTCGGCAAGCTTGAGGCAGGGGTAAAGAGACAGGCTGGAGATTCTCAGGTTGAACACAAATTCCTTCCCTTCCTCATCCCACCACTTGAATAGCCTTGTAACAGCAGTCTCACCTCCGACTGTGTGGGGAAGTATCAAGGATGCTGCTCACTGCTCACACTTACACCCACTTGTTATGATAGATATATTGTCTATTTTCTAGAGTCAATTCATTATTTTTTGGTCTGCTATTGTGTGTATTTTTGCGATTACTATATGTCATTATCCTTTTTTAAGACAAGAAGACCTAGTATATAGAGAATATATTTGTCAATGTATGGCCATTAGATGCGAATTAGTGAGATCAAACAAACACATGTATAAATGAATAACAATGTAGATGAAACACAATGAATAACATATTAGTGAGAAGGTAAAATGACGTCGTCGTGAATGCTAATTGCCTCGTCAACCAAGGATGGACGACCTTTTTTTTTTTTTACCTGCGGTCGACTATTCCAACAGCATCACCTTATCTTCCTTTCCCTTCACTCATTATAACTATATTTTACATTAATTATACTACATTTAACCTAAAAAAATTACGCCCAATAACAGGCAAGAGGTAGTCCATCTTAGCCAACGCTTTTGTGATGTAGAATAAAATGGATAATATGGAGATAAGCTTAGGACTAATAATTTTGAGGCCTTGTTTTTTCTATAAATTGATATATATATATATATATATATATATATATATATATTGCATGATATTCTGCAACCTTAATTATATCTGACATGTAAGTATTAACCTCGGGAGAACACGGTTATGTTATCTAAATATTATAAAAAAAAAATTAATTATACAACCGAGTGGTGTGAACACAGACCTATATCCTGAGGCTTGCGTGTCAATGATGTGCTCCAATATGGCTGCCCGTCCAGCCTCCGGGATATAAAGACCAGACGCGTGGAATACACAATGCACTCTTAAGTTATTGTCGTATATGGCCATCTGTTGGAAGGAAGGAAGGAAGAAAGGTTTGAAATACTAATATCAACTATTTAAATATCCCTGGAAGGTTTGAATGACTAATATCAACTATGTAAATATTATCCCTAAGTGTTTGGATGTAGAAGGCTGGATTGTTAACCCCATGTGGTTCAGTATCTGGTTCACACACACACACACACACACACACACACACACACACACACACACACACACACACACACTTACCGTCATATCCTTCAAAATTAGGATATCTCCCTTTCTAGGAAGAGTACCATCAGGATAGGTTTTTCTCCTTCCCTACATACTATACATAGCGTACTCAACACATCTGTGAAGGTTTCAGACGGCGGAAACCATTATTTACCTCGCAAAACGTCTTTGAAGTTATGTTAGGTTATGTTATGTTAGATTGGTTAAGTTAGATTGAGTTATGGTTAGGTTAAGGTTGTTAGGTTAGGTTACGATTATGTTATGGTCAGGTTAGGTACGGTTCAGTTAGGTTCGGTTATATAAGATTTTTACATTATATTACCCAAATCCAGAAAAAATCTAAGGTTGAGAACCCTAACCTTTAGGTAATAAAATTTTAAAATCTAATATAACTGAACCTAACTGAACCGTACCTAACCTAACCATACCATAACCTAAACTAACAACCTTAACCGGTAAAACTAAACAATCACTACTCCACCCCTTTCTTTTTTTTCTCTTTCCCCACATACTATACATAAGAACATAAGAAATGAGGAGACTGCAAGAGGCCAGTTAATGACCTACACGAGGCAGTTCCTTGTCCCCCACCCTTGGAATAATCCAATATTTAGCCATCCCACCTGTCATCCCTATCCATACTCTCATCCAACCGTCTTTTAAAGCTACCTATTGACTCAGCACTTACTATGTGTCTATCCAGCCTATTCCAATCGTTCACGACTCTGTTTGTGAACCAATATCTACCTATGTCTGTCCTGAATCTAAGTTTTTCTAGTTTGTACCCATTTCCACGTGTCCTATCCTGGCTACTAAATTCTAAAACCTGATCAATGTTTCCCTTATTAATTCCTTTTACCCATTTGAAAACCTCAATCATATCCCCTCTTGCCCTCCTTCTCTCTCTAGGGATGGAGATTAAGATGTTTTAACCTATCTTTGTAGGGTAAATTTTTCAGTCCCTGAATCATCTTGGTCATTCTTCTCTGAACTGCCTCCAAGGAGCCTATATCCTTCCTTTAATAAGGGGACCAAAATTGAGCTGCATAATCTAGGTGGGGTCTGACTAACGCTAAATACCACCTCAGAATGACCTCAGAACTCCTATTTGTCACACACCTACTAATAAATCCCAGTATCTTGTTGGCCCTATTTCTAGCTATAATACACTGTTCCATGGGGCGCAAGTCACTGCTTATTTGAACTCCTAAGTCCCTCACATATGACCTTCCTAAGGTAGTGTCATTTAATGTGTAGTCTACAGACCTATTTCCTTTACCTACGCTCATAATACTACACTTGTTAACATTAAACTGCATCTGCTATTTCTCTGACCACTCGTACAGCCTATTTAAGTCATCCTGCAGCATCCTAGCATCGTCAAAAGTCTTTACCTGTCTTCCTATCTTTGTGTCATCGGCAAATTTACTGATATCACTATTTATTCCTGTCTCTAAGTCATTTATATAAATTATGAATAACAATGGTCCTAGTATTGATCCCTGTGGTACCCCACTAGTGACATTACCCCATTCTGATTTCTTCCCATTGATTTGTACCCTCTGTTCCCTACCAGTAAGCCATCCCCTAATCCATTCTAGTACCTTCCCACCTATGCTGTGAGCCTTAACTTTACTTAATAGTCTCCTATGGGGTATTCTGTCAAAGGCTTTACTGAAGTCCAAATAAAGTACATCATACTCGTCCCCCTTATCTATTGTTTCAAATACTTTCCTATAGAAGGATAATAAATTTATGAGGCATGACTTCCCCTTGCTAAAACCATGTTGACTATGTCTAATTAGCTTGTGTTCATCTAAATGTTTCCTAATTACCCTTGCTATGATAGCTTCTAACATCTTGCCTACCACTGATGTTAAACTAATTGGGCGGTAGTTACTACTTTTTGCCTTATCTCCTTTCTTGAATATAGGTACTACATTTGCCTGCCTCCATAGTCTAGGAACTACTCTTGTGTCTAGTGATTCTCCAAAAATCATTGCAATAGGTTCAACGAGTTGTTCTCTACATTCCCTAAGAATGCTCGGAAAAATGTCGTCCGGCCCTGGAGATTTAGTCTTTTTAAGTCTATCTATTTCCTTGCTAACTACTTCCCTACTTATGGCTATTCCGCTTAATTTATCATCCTCTTGTCCCCTAAAGATCTGTACTGGCTCCAGTTCCCTACCCGACTCTTCTTGAGAAAATACGGACGAGAAGTATTTATTTAATTCCTTACTAATATCCTCACCATTTTCTATCAAGCTGCCATCCATTCCTTTAAGAGGTCCTATTCTTTCCTTTCTTTTAGCCTTGTACAACTGATAGAATCCCTTTGGATCCTTCTGGGCATCTCTAGCTATCCTAACCTCATAATTCCTCTTTGCAGTCCTAATATCCTTTTTAACCTTCTTAGCTAGGTCATTATACTGCCCTACTACCTGTACTTCTCCCCTTTTAATTCTCGTATAGAGTCCCCTTTTTAATCCAATTTCCCTTCTAATGTTGCTATTCATCCATTTTGGATAATTTTTATTTGACCTAATCCTCCTCTTAGGTATATGCTGTTCCTGCCCTGTATAAATTTCCCTTACTATGTTATTATAATGCAATTCTACCTCAATGTTTTGATCCTCCTCTCTGCCTACTCCTATACCCTCCCAATTTATACCCTGGAAATAATGTCTGAGGCCCTGGTCATTTCCTTTTCTAAAATCTGGTACTAAAGCAGTGTTCTGTTCTACCTGCCTCTTTGCATTAATCTTGAATCTAATTTCGTGGTGGTCACTAACATCAAATCTCGCTCTTATCTCAACCCGACTTACCAAAGTTTCATTATTCGCTAAGGACCAGATCTAAAATATTTCACTGTCGTGTTGGTTCCCTTACAAGTTGTGTGAAAAAAACCATCCTGGACGACATTTAAGAATTCCTCCGAGCACCCGTCTCCTGTCATAGTATCCCAGTCTATTCTCCTATAACTAAAGTCCCCCATAATGCACACATTATTATACCTAGATGCCCTTGCAAGCTCCTGCATCAGGGGTGCACTAGCTGCTTCACCTAAATCCGGAGGCCTATATATAATGCCTACAACTAACTTATTCCCCCCTATAATAATGTCAATCCATAATGACTCCATATTCCTATCTGTTTTTATTGTGGTATTGACACAGCTTTTTAATGTGTTTCTAACATACAGTGCCACACGTCCCCCTCTCGTCCCTACTCTATCCCTGTGGAAAAAAGTGTAACCATCTATTCCTACTTCAGGTAAGAAATGTTTGCCTGTAATATCTAACCAAGTTTCTGTAATACATATAATATCTAACTCTTCAACACATGCGATACCTCTAAGTGTGTCTATCTTATTTATTAGAACATAAGAACATAAGAAATTAGGAGACTGCAAGAGGCCAGTTAATGACCTATACGAGGCAGTTCCTTGTACCCCACCCTTGGAATAATCCAATATTTAGCCATCCTACCTGTCATCCCTATCCATACTCTCATCCAGCCGTCTTTTAAAGCTACCTATTGACTCCACTTACTACGTGTCTATCCAGCCTATTCCAATCGTTCACGACTCTGTTTGTGAACCAATATCTACCTATGTCTGTCCTGAATCTAAGTTTTTCTAGCTTGTACCCATTTCCACGCGTCCTATCCTGGGTACTAAATTCTAAAACCTGATCAATGTTTCCCTTATTAATTCCTTTTACCCATTTGAAAACCTCAATCATATCCCCTCTTGCCCTCCTTCTCTCTAGGGAGTGGAGATTAAGACGTTTTAACCTATCTTTGTAGGGTAAATTTCTCAGCCCCTGAATCATCTTGGTCATTCTTCTCTGAACTGCCTATATCCTTCCTATAATAAGGGGACCAAACTTGAGCTGCATAATCTAGGTGGGGTCTAACTAGCGCTAAATACCACCTCAGAATGACCTCAGAACTCCTATTTGTCACACACCTACTAATAAATCCCAGTATCTTGTTGGCTATATTTCTAGCTATAATACACTGTTCCCTGGGGCGCAAGTCACTGCTTATTTGAACTCCTAAATCCCTCACACTATATGACCTTCCTAAGGTAGTGTCATTTAATGTGTAGTCTACAGACCTATTTCCTTTACCTACGCTCATAATGCTACACTTGTTAACATTAAACTGCATCTGCCATTTCTCTGACCATTCGTACAGCCTATTTAAGTCATCCTGCAGCATCCTAGCATCGTCTAAATTCTTTACCTGTCTCCCTATATTTGTGTCATCGGCAAATTTACTGATATCACTATTTATTCCTGTTTGTATAAAAGACATTTAGTTCATGCACCTCCCTCTCTTTACCCCGATCATTGTCACTATTACCCTTACCTCTATTAATATTTAGTTTCCCTGACTGGACTGCCTAACAGCCCTCTCAAGACACTCACTAAGTTCCTGCACTCCCTTCCTACTGAAGTGTACACCATTCCTGGCATACAGCTCCTGTCTCCCATAGAACCTCCTCCACTCATCCATAAAACCTACCCCATCCTCCACACACATCCTCATCAACCTCTCGTTGAGGCCAAGGGCATGTGAGAGCCACCAGCCTCAAACCCCCCTGTAAAGGGAGCACCCCTGAGACTATACACCTCCTATCACTCTCCCTTATCTCCCTCAGAAATTCCCTATACCTAAGCACTAGCTCCTCTGACCTTACCCTGCCTACATCGTTCACGCCCACGTGAACCACCACTAACGCCACTTTCCCTGTCCCCTCCACAACCTTCTTGTATCTCTCTATCACGTCCTGTACTCCGGCCCCAGGAAGACAACACGTCATCCTCCTTGCCCTGTCGGCTTCACAGAAGGTCTCGTCTAAATACCTAATCCTGGAGTCACCCAGAACTAACACTTCCTACGACCCTTCTAACCCTTCCCTGTCCTTCCTCACCTTCCCACCCTCCTTCCCATCTAACTTCCTCTTCACTATCTTTGCCTTGGGTGTCCTGTCCCCTTCACCTGCTCCTACTTCTATCACCACCTCTTCCTCTTCCTGTGTAGCTAACAAGCCAAACTTGTTGCTACACTCTAACTGACTCAGGGGAGGAAATTCCACCTCACACAAGGGAGGGTTCACGCTCCCCTTCCCTCCCCTACCCACAATCCTCCAACTATTCCCCCCTTGTCTCTGACCTGAGTCACCTGACCTAACCTGACCTGAGTCTCGTGACCTGACGCTAGCTTCCTGCCTTAGCTCTAATAACTGTTGTCTCGTCTGTGCCAACAATACTTTCACCTCCTTAACCTCTTCCTCTAAGGCTACATTTCTAGCTAACACTTCACACAATTTACATCCACTTACCTTACATTGTCTCTCCATTCCACAAGAACCACACCTCACCACTCCCCCCTCCAACACCACTCCACCCTCCATACCTGTAACCTCCTCGCCTATATTGAGTACTACGCACTCAGCCATCTAAATACTTTTTCACAAAAATGTACACAAAACGCAATAAAATACTTATGGTAAAAATATGGCCTGGTATCCCTTGTGTTGACACACAAAAACACAATAAAATATCTGTAATGGATTGTATAACCTGGTATCCCTTGTAGCACGAGCGAGTAGCAGCACGTTTTCCTCTGAGCAGGTCAGGGTCACACACGTGAAGGTTTCAGGCGGCAGAAACCATTATTTACCTCATAAAACGTCTTTGAAGTTATGTTAGGTTGGTTAAGTTAGATTGAGTTATGGTTAGGTTAAGGTTGTTAGGTTAGGTTACGGTTATGTTATGGTTAGGTTCAGTTAGGTTCGGTTATATAAGATTTTTACATTTTATTACCCAAATCCTGAAAAAAATCTAAGGTTGAGAATCCTAACTTTTGGGTAATAAAATTTTAAAATCTTGTATAACCGAACCTAACGTAACTTAACCTAACCATAACATAACCGTAACCTAACCTAACAAGCTTAACCTAACCATAACTCAATCTAACTTAACCAACCTAACATAACATAACCTAATATAACTTCAGAGACGTTTTGCGAGGTAAATAATGGTTTCCGCGGCCTGAAACCTTCACAGATGTGTTGAGTATACTATGCATAGTATGTAGGGAAGGAGAAAAAAAAGAAAGGGATGGAGTAGTGATTGTTTAGTTTTACCCACTGACTTTTGTTTTCAGGATTACATTGTAAAAACTCCCCAACACTGAGATTTACCACGAAATCCCTGAATATGAACTTACTGTTTGGGTCTATCAGACCTTCCTACACAAGGACACACGGCTTACGTTTTATGAATGGAACACCATTGATGTTGGATATTTGTTTCTTGGCCACAAATTACACTAAAGGAAAGAGAAGGGGCAAGAAGTGTTTGGTGTATATGGTGTGATGGAGCCCTCCATATTCCTGTTAACAGAGCGTAGGTGGTGTAGCGTCTCAGTATAATTACCTTTCCATAACTCAAGAGTAATTATATAACGGTCCTCTTGACCTTCTTTGACCACTTTTTCCCTATTCGCGTACTCTTGAGAGCCGGAATTCAGAAAACTCTTTAACTCTCCTGAAGGATGTCACTTGCATTACAAGTATCCCTCATGGCCGTGAACTGCAAGGGGCCTATGGGCCTAGCAAACTTATCAACCAGGGCAGCTGCCGCCTGGTCCATTAAAGAAGTTATATAACCACACTGTAGGAGAGTTTCAATCTCATGCAGAGATAGCAGGTCACGGTTTTTCTGTAAGCGCCTTTCAATGCGTTCACGTTCCTCATCCTTATGGAATTTGGCATGAACTGCTGTCAGGATCTGGGTACCTTGTTCATACAAAGCGTGGGAGATCTTTATGTTCTTAGATTTTTTTAACAAATTCCAAAAACCGTCTCAGGCTTGTAGTTATCGTTCTTAGATAAGAGGCAGAGTAAACTAGCCTCTTCTCACGAAAGTATCCGTCATCTCCTGCCGCATTTTTAATTGCTTTAAAAACCGTGGACCCGCTTATGTCACTAATAATGTTTCTACTTAGGCTTGCTTGCAAAAATCTTGCAGCAATTGTTACAGTCTTCCTGGCTGAGTAACTGCCAAGGGAAGTGTATTTGCCTACATATGCTTGGAAAGCATTCATTAAAGTAGAAAGGCTATCTGTGACACTCAGGTCGAGCGAGCCTGACTCAACCTGTATGGTTATCTGCTCTGCTTTCTCTTCCTCGAGCAAGGGACTATTTTCTAATGCATTCTTATAAGCACTAGTGCTTCTTTTTAGAAGGTGAGTTTTGATCAAATGCACATCAATGCGCTTGAAACTTTGGTCACGGATATGACACTTCCTGTTGTGTCTATTGAATTTACTCTTGACCTTTGCTTCCGGTGGAAGCTGACCTGTTTCAAGCGTCTTACGTATCGCCTTCAATTGGCTATATGCATCAAGAGCGTTTTGCCTGTCCTGCAAAGTTAAGCCCTTATGACACTGTGCAAGGTGTCTATTAAGGTTTACCGCCTTGCCTTCGCATCCTTTGACAGGACAGTCGTGGCGCGGTCGGTAAAAATTTTTGTCCGCTCGAGGTCGAGAAAGTTTGCAAGTTTGCAAGTTTCCCTCCATCAGGCTTTTGCATCTGACTTTCTGGTTGACAGCCCAGAATGCTTCTGCGTAATGCAGACATCTGTGCTTTAAGGCTTCACGATCAGATAGCTGCTTCTTCAGCTTATCTATCTTTTCATCGAAGTGATCAGAGATCTGTTTCGATGTTGGAACAGTATCAAACTGTTTAAATAGCTTCGCAAAGCTGTCCTTTTCAATACCCGGGATATGTGGAATCTGAGCTAATAAATCCTCCATGCCCATTGGTGCGCTCAGCGCCAGCTGCTCCGTTTCCCTACTAGACAATCGGGGAGCATTTTCCTGTTCGCCTTCATCCTCGTCTTCTGTCAAAAAAGAGAAATGCAGCCTCAGTAATCCCCTTACTATACTTACTATATAACAATGATTTAAACACAAATAGCAAATAGCACAAAACAATTGTGTACAAACCTGAATCATTTTTAGATTCATAGACAGTGCCCATTGTCGTCTTGCTTTTTCTTAAGGAAACTAGAGCCTCTTCCTCTGAAGAGGACAAGTCTCCTTCTTCATTGATATCGTAATTCTTATTAATATCACTCATCCTTACTGCTTGAACTCCACAGAGATTCATCAGCAGTGCAGAAGCCAGATGGCCCTTGGTCGGAATCCTTACGATTCATTGTTTCTGATCACTTCAGAATTGTTCACTATTGTTCATTATTGTTCACTAGTGTTCAAAACACTTTTTGCCTATAGTTTTTGCCTTTTCAACACTTAATCTGTAGGTTCACTGCCTGTAAAGGGAGAGAAACTGTTGTTTAAGCATATACATTGTATGATCAGCATATACGTCATGTTTTATGGCATATCGAGGTGGTGCGCGCCACGTACCACCTCCATACGCCATTTACCCGGACTTGGGACCGGCTATGAATGCTCTGTCTCTGCACAGACTGTTGAGCATATCCTAGGTTGGGTTAAACGACACGCTTATCCTATAGGGTGAATATACATGACCTCAAGAGAGTCTTCCAACGGACCCATGGGGCGCTCTCTTCCGTCGTTAAGACTTTTTGGAGGAGAAATCTTTCGCCAGTAGCCCTATTAAACTCCATGAAACTAAACACATTCCTTGTGAACCAGAACAAAATAAACAAAACAAAAAACAGGCAGCAGCTCGCCTTCAAAATCTTTTAGAAAAGCATTTACTCTAGAAATAGCAGGCAGGACATGGCAGCAGTAACCTCAATAATATCAATGAATAATGAATAATGGCAGTGTCAACCCCAATGTTTTACGGCATATCGAGGTGGTGCGCGCAACGCACCACCTCCATACGCCAACCCTCCCTTGACTTGGGACTGGCTAGGAATGCGCTGTCTCTGCACAGACTGTTGAGCATATCCTAGGTTGGGTTAAACGACAAGCATATCCTATAGGGTGAATATACATGACCTCAAGAGTGTTCCAACGGACCCATGGGGCGCTCTCTTCTGTCGTTAAGACTTTTTGGAGGAGAAGTCTTTCGCCAGTAGCCCTATTAAACTCCATGAAACTAAACACATTCCTTTTGAAACAGAACAAAATAAACAAAACAGGCAGCTCGCCTTCAAGATCCTTTAGAAAAGCATTTCCTTTAGAAATAGCAGGCAGGAAATGGCAGCAGTAATCAGTATCAGTATCAGTATCAGTGAATAATGAATAATGGCAGCAGTATCAGTGTCAACCCCAATGTTTTACGGCATATGGAGATGGTGCGCGCCACGCACCACCTCCATACGCCAACCCTCCCCATTTACCCGGACTTGGGACCGGCTAGGAATGCTCTGTCTCTGCACAGACTGTTGAGCATATCCTAGGTTGGGTTAAACGACACGCTTATCCTATAGGGTGAATATATATGACCTCTACAGAGTCTTCCAACGGACCCATGGGGCGCTCTCTTCCGTCGTTAAGACTTTTTGGAGGAGAAGTCTTTCTTCAGTAGCCCTAATAAACTCCATGAAACTAAACACATTCATTTTGAACCAGAACAAAATAAACAAAACAAAACAGCCAGCAGCTCACCTTCAAAATCCTTTAGAAAAGCATTTACTTAAGAAATAGCAGGCAAGACATGGCAGCAGTAACCTCAATAATATCAGTGAATAATGAATAATGGCAGTGTCAACCCCAATGTTTTATGGCATATCGAGGTGGTGCGCGCAACGCACCAACTCCATACGCCAACCCTCCCCATTTATCCGGACTTGGGACCGGCTAGGAATGCTCTGTCTCTGCACAGACTGTTGAGCATATCCTAGTTTGGGTTAAACGACAAGCATATCCTATAGGGTGAATATACATGACCTCTAGAGAGTCTTCCAACGGACCCATGTGGCGCTCTCTTCCGTCGTTAAGACTTTTTGGAGAAGTCTTTCGCCAATAGCCCTATTAAACTTCATGAAACTAAACACATTCCTTTTGAACCAGAACAAAATAAACAAAACAAAACAGGCAGCAGCTCGCCTTCAAAATCCTTTAGAAAAACATTTCCTTTAGAAATAGCAGGCGGGACATGGCAGCAGTAACCTCAATAATATCAGTGAATAATGAATAATGGCAGTGTCAACCCTAATGTTTTACGGTATATCAAGGTGGTGCGCGAAACGCACCACCTCCATACGCCAACCCTACCCATTTACCCGGACTTGGGACCGGCTAGGAATTCTCTGTCTCTGCACAGACTGTTGAGCATATCCTAGATTGGGTTAAACGACAAGCATATCCTATAGGATGAATATACATGACCTCTAGAGAGTCTTCGAAGGGACCCATGGGGAGCTCTCTTCCGTCGTTAAGACTTTTTGGAGAAGTCTTTCTTTCGCCAGTAGCCTTATTAAACTCCATGAAACTAAACACATTCCTTTTGAAACAGAAAAAAATAAACAAAACAGGCAGCTCGCCTTCAAGATCCTTTAGAAAAGCATTTCCTTTAGAAATAGCTGGCTGGAAATGGCAACAGTAATCATTATCAGTATCAGTGAAAAATGAATAATGGCAGCAGTGTCAGTTTCAAACCCAATGTTTTACGGCATATCGAGGTGGTGCGCGCCACGCACCAACTCCATACGCCAACCCTCCCCATTTACCCGGACTTGGGACCGGCTAGGAATGCTCTGTCTCTGCACAGACTGTTGAGCATATCCTAGGTTGGGTTAAACGACACGCTTATCCTATAGGGTGAATATACATGACCTCTAGAGACTCTTCCAACGGACCCATGGGGCACTCTTCCGTCGTTAAGACTTTTTAGAGAAGTCTTTCGCCAGTAGCCCTATTAAACTCATTGAAACTAAACACATTCCTTTTGAAACAGAACAAAATAAACAAAACAGGCAGCTCGCCTTCAAGATCCTTTAGAAAAGTATTTCCTTTAGAAATAGCAGGCAGGAAATGGCAGCAGTAATCAGTATCAATATCATTATCAGTGAATAATGAATAATGGCAGCAGTTTCAGTGTCGACCCCAATGTTTTACGGCATATCGAGGTGGTGCGCAACGCACCACCTCCAAACGCCAACCCTCCCCTGACTTGGGACCGGCTAGGAATGCTCTGTCTCTGCACAGACTGTTGAGCATATCCTAGGTTGGGTTAAACGACAAGCATATCTTATAGGGTGAATATACATGACCTCTAGAGAGTCTTCCAACGGACCCATGGGGCGCTCTCTTCCGTCGTTAAGACTTTTTGGAGGAGAAGTCTTTCTTCAGTAGCCCTAATAAACTCCATGAAACTAAACACATTCATTTTGAACCAGAACAAAATAAACAAAACAAAACAGGCAGCAGCTCACCTTCAAAATCCTTTAGAAAAGCATTTACTTAAGAAATAGCAGGCAAGACATGGCAGCAGTAACCTCAATAATATCAGTGAATAATGAATAATGGCAGTGTCAACCCCAATGTTTTACGGCATATCGAGGTGGTGCGCCAACGCACCACCTCCATACGCCAACCCTCCCCATTTATCCGGACTTGGGACCGGCTAGGAATGCTCTGTCTCTGCACAGACTGTTGAGCATATCCTAGTTTGGGTTAAACGACTCTAGAGAGTCTTCCAACGGATCCATGTGGCGCTCTCTTCAGTCGTTAAGACTTTTTGGAGGAGAAGTCTTTCGCCAATAGCCCTATTAAACTTCATGAAACTAAACACATTCCTTTTGAACCAGAACAAAATAAACAAAACAAAACAGGCAGCAGCTCGCCTTCAAAATCCTTTAGAAAAGCATTTCCTTTAGAAATAGCAGGCGGGACATGGCAGCAGTAACCTCAATAATATCAGTGAATAATGAATAATGGCAGTGTCAACCCTAATGTTTTACGGTATATCAAGGTGGTGCGCGAAACGCGCCACCTCTATACGCCAACCCTCCCCATTTACCCGGACTTGGGACCGGCTAGGAATTCTCTGTCTCTGCACAGACTGTTGAGCATATCCTAGATTGGGTTAAACGACAAGCATATCCTATAGGATGAATATACATGACCTCTAGAGAGTCTTCCAAGGGACCCATGGGGAGCTCTCTTCCGTCGTTAAGACTTTTTGGAGAAGTCTTTCTTTCGCCAGTAGCCTTATTAAACTCCATGAAACTAAACACATTCCTTTTGAAACAGAACAAAATAAACAAAACAGGCAGCTTGCCTTCAAGATCCTTTAGAAAAGCATTTCCTTTAGAAATAGCTGGCTGGAAATGGCAACAGTAATCAGTATCAGTATCAGTGAAACATGAATAATGGCAGCAGTGTCAGTGTCAAACCCAATGTTTTACGGCATATCGAGGTGGTGCGCGCCACGCACCAACTCCATACGCCAACCCTCCCCATTTACCCGGACTTGGGACCGGCTAGGAATGCTCTGTCTCTGCACAGACTGTTGAGCATATCCTAGGTTGGGTTAAACGACACGCTTATCCTATAGGGTGAATATACATGATCTCTAGAGAGTCTTCCAACGGACCCATGGGGCGCTCTCTTCCGTCGTTAAGACTTTTTGGAGAAGTCTTTCGCCTGTAGCCCTATTAAACTCATTGAAACTAAACACATTCCTTTTGAAACAGAACAAAATAAACAAAACAGGCAGCTCGCCCTCAAGATCCTTTAGAAAAGTATTTTCTTTAGAAATAGCAGGCAGGAAATGGCAGCAGTAATCAGTATCAATATCATTATCAGTGAATAATGAATAATGGCAGCAGTTTCAGTGTCAACCCCAATGTTTTACGGCATATCGAGGTGGTGCGCAACGCACCACCTCCATACGCCAACCCTCCCCTGACTTGGGACCGGCTAGGAATGCTCTGTCTCTGCACAGACTGTTGAGCATATCCTAGGTTGGGTTAAACGACAAGCATATCTTATAGGGTGAATATACATGACCTCTAGAGAGTCTTCCAACGGACCCATGGGGCGCTCTCTTCCGTCGTTAAGACTTTTTGGAGGAGAAGTCTTTCGCCACTAGCCCTATTAAACTCCATGAAACTAAATACATTCCTTTTGAACCTGAACAAAATAAACAAAACAAAACAGGCAGCAGCTCGCCTTCAAAATCCTTTAGAAATAGCAGGCGGGACATGGCAGCAGTAACCTCAATAATATCAGTGAATAATGAATAATGGCAGTGTCAACCCCAATGTTTTACGGCATATCGAGGTGGTGTGCGCAACGCACCACCTCCATACGCCAACGCTCCCCATTTACCCGGACTTGGGACCGGCTAGGAATGCTGTGTCTTTATACAGACTGTTGAGCATATCCTAGGTTGGGTTAAACGACAAGCATATCCTATAGGGTGAATATACATGACCTCTAGAGAGTCTTCCAACGGACCCATGGGGCGCTCTCTTCCGCCGTTAAGACTTTTTGGAGGAGAAGTCTTTCGTCAGTAGCCCTATTAAACTCCATGAAACTAAACACATTCCTTTTGAAACAAAACAAAATAAACAAAACAGGTAGCTCGCCTTCAAGATCCTTTAGAAAAGCATTTCCTTAAGAAATAGCAGGCTTGAAATGGCAGCAGTAATCAGTATCAGTATCAGTATCAGTGAATAATGAATAATGGCAGCAGTGTCAGTGTCAACCTCAATGTTTTACGGCATATCGAGGTGGTGCGCGCCACGCACCATCTCCATACGCCAACCCTCCCCATTTACCCGGACTTGGGACCAGCTAGGAATGCTCTGTCTCTGCACAGACTGTTCAGCATAACCTAGGTTGGGATAAACGACACGCTTATCATATAGGGTGAATATACATGACCTCTAGAGAGTTTTCCAACGAATCCATGGGGCGCTCTCTTCCGTCGTTAAGACTTTTTGGAGAAGTCTTTCGACAGTAGCCCTATTAAACTCTATAAAACTAAACACATTCCTTTTGAACCAGAACAAAATAAACAAAACAAAACAGGCAGCAGCTCGTCTTCAAAATCGTTTAGAAAAGCATTTACTTTAGAAATAGCAGGCAAGACATGGCAGCAGTAAGCTCAATAATATCAGTGAGTAATGAATAAGGGTAGTGTCACCCGCAATGTTTTAAAGCATATCGCGGTGGTGCGCGCAACGCACCACCTCCATACGCCAACCCTCCCCATTTACCTGGACTTGGAACCGGCTAGGAATGCTCTGTCTCTGCACAGACTGTTGAGCATATCCTAGGTTGGGTTAAACGACAAGCATATCCTATAGGGTGAATATACATGACCTCTAGAGAGTCTTCCAACGGACCCATGGGGCGCTCTCTTCCGCCGTTAAGACTTTTTGGAGGAGAAGTCTTTCGTCAGTAGCCCTATTAAACTCCATGAAACTAAACACATTCCTTTTGAAACAAAACAAAATAAACAAAACAGGTAGCTCGCCTTCAAGATCCTTTAGAAAAGCATTTCCTTAAGAAATAGCAGGCTTGAAATGGCAGCAGTAATCAGTATCAGTATCAGTATCAGTGAATAATGAATAATGGCAGCAGTGTCAGTGTCAACCTCAATGTTTTACGGCATATCGAGGTGGTGCGCGCCACGCACCACCTCCATACGCCAACCCTCCCCATTTACCCGGACTTGGGACCAGCTAGGAATGCTCTGTCTCTGCACAGACTGTTCAGCATAACCTAGGATGGGATAAACGACACGCTTATCATATAGGGTGAATATACATGACCTCTAGAGAGTTTTCCAACGAATCCATGGGGCGCTCTCTTCCGTCGTTAAGACTTTTTGGAGAAGTCTTTCGACAGTAGCCCTATTAAACTCTATAAAACTAAACACATTCCTTTTGAACCAGAACAAAATAAACAAAACAAAACAGGCAGCAGCTCGTCTTCAAAATCGTTTAGAAAAGCATTTACTTTAGAAATAGCAGGCAGGACATGGCAGCAGTAAGCTCAATAATATCAGTGAGTAATGAATAAGGGTAGTGTCAACCGCAATGTTTTAAAGCATATCGCGGTGGTGCGCGCAACGCACCACCTCCATACGCCAACCCTCCCCATTTACCTGGACTTGGAACCGGCTAGGAATGCTCTGTCTCTGCACAGACTGTTGAGCATATCCTAGGTTGGGTTAAACGACAATCATATCCTATAGAGTGAATATATTTTATCTATAGAGAGTCTTCCAACGGACCCATGGGGCGCTCTCTTCCCTCGATAAGACTTTTTGGAGAAGTCTTTCGCCAGTAGCCCTATTAAACTCCATGAAACTAAACACATTCCTTTTGAAACAGAACAAAATAAACAAAACAGGCAGCTCGCCTTCAAGATCCTTTAGAAAAGCATTTTCTTTAGAAATAGCAGGCAGGAAATGGCAGCAGTAATCAGTATCAGTATCAGTATCAGTGAATAATGAATAATGGCAGCAATGACAGTGTCAACGCCAATGTTTTACGGCATATCGAAGTGGTGCGCGCCAAGTACCACATCCATACGCCAACCCTCCCCATTACCCGGACTTGGGACCGGCTAGGAATGCTCTGTCTCTGCAGACTGTTGAGCATATCCTAGTTTGGGAAAAACGACAAGCATGTCCTATAGGGTGAATATACATGACCTCTAGAAAGTCTTCCCTCGGACCCATGGGACGCTCTCCTCCGTTGTTAAGACTTTTTGGAGAAGTCTTTCGCCAGTAGCTCTATTAAACTCCATGAAACTAAACATATTCCTTTTGAACCGGAACAAAATAAACAAAACAAAACAGGCAGCAGCTCGCCTTCAAAATCCTTTAGAAAAGCATTTACTTTAGAAATAGTAGGCGGGACATGGTAGTAGTAACCTCAATAATATCAGTGAATAATGAATAATGGCAGTGTCAACCCCAATGTTTTACGGCATATCGAGGTGGTGCGCGCCACGCACCACCTCCATACGCCAACCCTCCCCATTTACCCGGACTTGGGACCGGCTAGGAATGCTCTGTCTCTGCACAGACTGTTGAGCATATCCTAGTTTGGGTTAAACTACAAGCATATCCTATAGGGTGAATATACATGACCTCTAGAGAGTCTTCCCTCGGACCCTTGGGGCGCTCTCTTCCGTCGTTAAGACTTTTTGGAGGAGAAGTCTTTCGCCAGTAGCCTTATTAAACTCCATGAAACTAAACACATTCCTTTTGAAACAGAACAAAATAAACAAAACAGGCAGCTCGCCTTCAAGATCCTTTAGAAAAGCATTTCCTTTAGAAATAGCAGGCAGGAAATGGCAGCAGTAATCAGTATCAGTATCAGTGAATAATGAATAATGGCAGCAGTGTCAGTGTCAACCCCAATGTTTTACGGCTCTGTCTCTGCACAGACTGTTGAGCGTATCCTAGGTTGGGTTATACGACACGCTTATCCTATAGGGTGAATATACATGACCTCTAGAGAGTCTTCCAACGGACCCATGGGGCGGTCTCTTCCGTCGTTAAGACTTTTTGGAGGAGAAGTCTTTCGCCAGTAGCCCTATTAAGCTCCATGAAACTAGTAACCTAGTCTCCCCGCATCTGGTTGGGAGCGGCAGGAGGTGTCGAGGGCCCACAATAAGGGGGGGGCTAGCGGTCCCCCCAAAGGCGACTCTCCGATGCTGGGAGCTCGCTGTCTTTTTTTTTAGTGGGGTCCGAGTGAGGGCTACGAGGTCTCGATGCGCTCCCCGACATCGGGATCCTCTAGGAATGGGGGGTGTTTACTTGAAGCCACGTTGAGCTGGGAGTGGCTTCAAGAGGAGGGCAGATCAGGTACGGGTAAGGCCTACCGATTTCGTCTCACCGGGGGAAAGCAGGATGACAATCGAGTGAGAAGGGAGGGGAGAGTGCCACGCAACTCGATGACATTACTTCCCCCCGGCTCATCGGGTACTATCGGACTCCGCTAGGGCAAAGGAACCTGTGAAACAGACGATGCATCTCTGATGGGATTATGAGACTAGGCTTCTCATGCAATACCGCTCATAAAGAGGGAGACTGTTCCCCGCCTACCTGCTGCTGTACGGCATCAAAAACTTTCTAGCCAAGCGTGGGATAACGGCGGGAGTAACATTGTCTCTCTTAACGGGAGTAACTATGACTCTCTTATGGTTACTAAGATGTGTGCCCCCTGCCCGTGGGTCCTGCCGCACGTGGATGACGAGGGTTCCCGCCCCCTCGTTAGTGTGTCGCATATAGTTATCCACGGCCAAGAGCACACGCACACCCTGAGTCAGGGAAAGACTCAGGGAAAGAGATAGCTGCAGTTTTGTTCAGAATAAGGAGGAGACCGAACATCAAACCCGATGTCCGGTGCTGCAGCGATGGGAGGCACTGGCGGCGACCAGTCCCCAGAGTGCCCAGATTGTGGACAGCTCTGCGCCTCGTACAGGGGGCGTAGAATCCACCAAAGACTTGCCAATCCTGAAGTGTTCCACCAAGCTGAGGACGAAAGGTTTCGTGCTCGCCCCAAACCAAGGTGGGACCCGGAGGAGGTTGCTCCGATGGCAGCCTTCGAAAGGTCCCACCCTGGTATGAGACACATCAACAATGCCATCATACGTGAGGTACTTCCCCACAGGTCCTTAGAGGCCATTAAGGGGAAGAGGAGAAAGACTGACTATAGGGCCTTGCTGAACGCAGGGGCAATCAGCGAGGACCGGTTGCCTGACTCCGAACCCACGAGGGAGGAGTTGCCTGGAGCTCTCCCCTATCCTCAGCCGCCAACCTCACCCCCGGCGTTTGTCACGGAGACGCAAGGGGGTGAGGAACCACCGGCGCGAGTGGAGCCACCGCTACAGGAGACCCTCCTGACCACCTTGGAGGGCCTCAGCACCATCCTGACTGTAGCGGTTCCAACGACAACTGAAGACATCCAGTGCAAACTTGACGAGTGGTCCCCTCCTCGCCTGGTGGCTCGCCCACGCCCCAGGCGGTCTAGGCAATTCCACCTGCCTACGACATACAAAGGGAGGCGGAGGTTTCAGTACGCCCGATTTCAGCAAGCCTGGATCGAGGATAGAGGCCGTGCAACAAAGAGAGTTGTTGACGGCGACAATTGGCTTGGAGTAGAGAGGCCGCTACCGGAAGGCACCACCGATTTCTGGCTATCTCTCTATGGAAGGCCCAGTCCACCCCCGGTGCAGGGGCACACTCCTCCTGTAAGAGATTGTGTTGAAGGAGAAATCTGGAAACCGATCTCTGAAGGGGAGGTGCAAGCGGCGCTAAAGGCTACTAAGATCGACACAGCCAGGGGCCTAGATGGTCGATGCAAATCGGACATCGAAGCCCTTGGTATCTATAAGCTGAGGTGGCTCTTGAACGCTGTCATGTTCGTGAGTCAGCCTCCAGCCGATTGGGTCCGTGGCAAGACCGTACTGATTCCTAAGATTGACGAACCTTCCACTTCGTCTGACTACCGACCTCTAACCATCACTCCTGTCCTGACGAGGACTCTCAACAGGGTGTTGGCTAAGAGAGTCTCCACGTGGGCCCCTCTCCCGCGGAGTCAAAGAGGGTTTAGAGAGGAAGAGGGCTGTGCAGCGAACATCCTGCTGCTAAAAACAGCCCTCAGGCATGCCAAGGCTGTTCCCTCTCCCCTCTACATGGCCTTCATTGATTTCAAGAAGGCCTTTGACTCTGTGGGTCACCCCGCCATTGTCCAAGCCTGTCAAAGGTGGGGATTGGGGCCCAAGTTTACATCGTACGTGGAAAATATGTATAGTGTGGCTACCACGACGGTGGATGGTGTGTTAGTCACACCATCGATCGGGGTCATGCAGGGAGACCCCTTGTCTCCCTTGCTCTTTAATATGACTCTGGATTGGGCCCTGTCTGACGCACCCCAGGAAGTCGGCGTCTCCATTGCTGGAACCCGGTTCCAGTATTTGGCGTTCGCTGACGATGTGGTCCTTCTTGCGACCAGCCCAGTTGGACTCAGCCGAAGTGTCGGCGCTGTCACGACAGAAGCCGCTCGACTGGGTCTGGTAGGTCACAAGAAGTGTGCCACCCTGGCGATAGCGGCAGACAAGAAGAGGAGGAAGTGGGTCCAGTCCAAAATCGAGCTCCACATAGGTGGCCAAGCCATCCGTGCCTTGACCCTAGGGAAATTTTATAAATACCTGGGCGTTTAAGTGGGCTCCACTGAATGGGCGGAGGGTCCATCCCGCCTCTTGGCGCGGCTTGTCACCGGCCTAGGCTGCCTGCAGCGGTCACCAGCTAAACCGCAGCAAAAAATGTGGATGCTCGTCAACACTCTGCTCCAGCAACTGGTCTATCCTCTGTTGCACTCTGAGGCGAGGGCCGGTACTCTTAAGAGACTAGATAGGGAAGTGAAAAAGTTCGCCAGGAAGGCCTTCCACCTGCCGCATGATACACCGTCTGGGTACTTCCATGCGGCAGTGAGGGATGGCGGCCTGGGGATCTTATCCTTCCACTCCCGGATCCCTCGACTTAAAAGCGACCTGTTGTCACGACTGTCGAGACTGTCATCCGATCCGGCAGTTCGAGTAGCGGCAGAGGGTGCCAGTCGCTCACATCCTTGCGAGACTTCCTCCTCTCGCAAGAGACTGGAGCATGAGAGTTGGCGAAACCGCCTCTATGACAGCTGCGATGGAGAGGGACTGAGGGGATGCGCGCAGACCCCAGTCTCCTCCTCGTGGCTTAAGAACGGCACCGGCCTTATGCGCGGCGGCAGCTTCATACGAGCTCTGAAGCTGCGGGGCAACCTTATGGGGACCCAGACCCGCTGCGCACGGGGCCGCCAGAGGACTAGCGTAGCCTGTGATCTCTGCCATGGTTTGAGACCAGAGTCTCTTGGGCACTTTCTACAACAGTGCCCGGCCGTGGCGGGGATGCGCATTTCCAGGCACGATAGTCTTCTGGACCTTTACGTCGCATCCCTCCAGATAAAGGGGTACCAAGTTCGGCGTGAGCCGGCAATCCCAACAACAGCGGGTGTCAGGTACCCTGATATCGTCTGCTGGAGGGGTGGAACGGCCTATGTGGTA
>JAXIVD010000012.1:55000-72500 GCA_036785275.1 Cancer borealis
GGGATGGACCCTCCGCCCATTCAGTGGAGCCCACTTGAACGCCCAGGTATTTATAAAATTTCCCTAGGGTCAAGGCGCGGATGGCTTGGCCACCTATGTGAAGCTCGATCTTGGACAGGACCCACTTCCTCCTCTTCTTGTCTGCCGCTATCGCCAGGGTGGTACACTTCTTGTGACCTACCTCCAGACCCAGTCGAGCGGCTTCTGTCGTGACAGCGCCGACACTTCGGCTGAGTCCAACTGGGCTGGTCGCAAGAAGGACCACATCGTTAGCGAACGCCAAATACTGGAACCGGGTTCCAGCAATGGAGACGCCGTCTTCCTAGGTTGCAGCAGACAGGGCCCAATCCAGAGTCATATTAAAGAGCAAGGGAGACAAGGGGTCTCCCTGCATGACCCCGATCGATGGTGTGACTAACACACCATCCACCGTCGTGGTAGCCACACTATACATATTTTCCACGTACGATGTAAACTTGGGCCCCAATCCCCACCTTTGACAGGCTTGGACAATGGCGGGGTGACCCACAGAGTCAAAGGCCTTTTTGAAATCAATGAAGGCCATGTAGAGGGGAGATGGAACGGCCTTAGCATGCCGAAGGCCTGCTTTTAGCAGCAGGATGTTCGCTGCACAGCCCTCTTCCTCTCTAAACTCTCTTTGACTCCGCGGGTGAGGGGCCCACGTGGAGACTCTCTTAGCCAACACCCTGTTGAGAGTCCTCGTCAGGACAGGAGTGATGGTTAGAGGTCGGTAGTCAGACGGAGTGGAAAGTTCGTCAATCTTAGGTATCAGTACGGTCCTGCCACGGACCCAATCGGCTGGAGGCTGACCCACGAACAAGACAGCGTTCAAGAGCCACCTCAGCTTATCCATACCAAGGGCTTCGATGTCCGATTTGCATCGACCATCTAGGCCCCTGGCTGTGTCGGCCTTAGTAGTCTTTAGCGCCGCTTGCACCTCCCCTTCAGAGATCGTTTTCCAGATTTCTCCTTCAACACAATCTCTTACAGGAGGAGTGTGCCCCTGCACCTGGGGTGGACTGGGCCTTCCATAGAGAGATAGCCAGAAATCGGTGGTGCTTTCCGGTAGCGGCCTCTCTACTCCAAGCCAATTGTCGCCGTCAACAACTCTCTTTGTTGCACGGCCTCTATCCTCGATCCAATGTTACTCCCGCCGTTATCCCACGCTTGGCTAGAAAGTTTTGATGCCGTACAGTAGCAGGTAGGCGGGGGGAACAGTCTCCATCTTTATGAGCGGTATTGCATGAGAAGCCTAGTCTCATAATCCCATCAGAGATGCATCGTCTCTTTCACAGGTTCCTTCGCCCTAGCGGAATCCGATAGTACCCGATGAGCCGGGGGGAAGTAATGTCATCGAGTTGCGTGGCACTCTCCCCTCCCTTCTCACTCGATTGTCATCCTGCTTTCCCCCGGTGAGACGAAATCGGTAGGCCTTACCCGTACCTGATCTGCCCACCTCTTGAAGCCACTCCCAGCTCAACGTGGCGACAAGTAAACACCCCCCATTCCTATAGGAATCCCGATGTCGGGGAGCGCATCGAGACCTCGTAGCCCTCACTCGGACCCCACTAAAAAAAAAGACAGCGAGCTCCCAGCATCGGGGAGTCGCCTTTGGGGGGACCGCTAGCCCCCCCCCCTTATTGTGGGCCCTCGACACCTCCTGCCGCTTCCAACCAGATGCGGGGAGACTAGGTTACCTCTACGTAGCCCCCATCCGGGGTCCTTCGTTACTACCGTTTGATGGCCCGGCTCGGTGCAAAAGCATTCAAATCCGTTTCTAGCTCTGGGTCCACGATGAGCAACAGGTTACCCCTAGGCAATGGGGGGTCTCCAATAAATTGTCCTCGACAGCAGAGCATACCACTCCCCCGCCCCCTCACGAGGCTTACATATAGCGGGATTGGCCGGGGGGTCTTGGATCCACAAGGACACTGGCGTCCACCATCTATTGAGATGGTGGCTATAATATGGGTCACCTTGAAAAAAAAGAAAATTTTTCATAGCCTCCCCCGTCCTACCAAAGGGGATAAAACTCACCATCCAGGTGAGCATATCCAGCTTTGGCAGGCCGCCCATGCCTTGCCTCACCGGCTCTTTTAGCTGAAAGCCTTTATTATAAACAAATACATCGTCAAACAAAATAATGCACTGCATATGGATAACAAAAAACAAACAGAAAACTAAACAAGGTGATAATGGGATGTGATGACACATAGATGCAATGGATGAGAGAAAATAAAAAAAGAAATAAGCAAAACATTGCCACGATTATAGGTATACATACTCAGTATGTATTCAGTTCATCACCAAAAACACAATTACTTTCCTCCCCATATAACAACGCATAAATACTTTTCTTTTCTTTCAGTTAAAAAAAAACCTTGAAGCTTAGTGGGGGGCTCGAACCAATTTCTCAATTCCATTGGATTACCATTATTGGCATTTAACACACACTGGATATCCCTACACAGTGTTCTTTGGGCTGCTAGCCCCACTCACGGCACACGCCGGACTTTCGCCCCTGATGTCGCATTATAGTATTGATAAATGGCAGCTCCTACCTCCATTGCCCGGACCACCATCAGCTTGAGGATGGCCTTTTGTAGTCCAATGCTGTACCAGGTTGTTACGGACGGGAGGGCTACCACTCCTCTCCACGAGATGATAAAGGAGGAGAAGATTGGGTTGTTCCCTGTCAGGGACAAAGCTTCTGTTGGGGCTTGGCAGGGGCTTTTTGTAGTCGGTCTAGCTTCGTACACAGACCTTGGTGTATATAATGGGGTGATGCCCCCCATCACTACCCATCCTGACCCCTAGGTACTTGTAAAAGTCCCTGGGTGACAGTGCTTGCAACTTCTTCCTCTCTACTAGGAAGGCGGATTTGTCAATTGCCCACGTCTTTCTCTTTTTATGAGCGACTAGGCCTAGGGTCGCGCACTTTGGGGCCCCGATATCTAGGGCCATCCCTAGACCTGCCTCCGTCAGGTGGTCTAGGGCAGCCTGCAACCCACACCGAGTTGAGGCACAAAGTGCTACGTCGTCGGCGAAGGCTAGGTAGGAGATATAAACTCACCACCGTACCTAACGCCGACCTCCTTTGGCAACCTGCTTAATGCCCAATCCAGACATGTTAAAAAGGTAGGGGGAAAGGGGGTCCCCCCACTATACACACACTCCGTTTTTTCTCGTGACTGGTGTCTCCCCCGTTGGCAGCGCCGGGCGGCGACTGAGAGCGGGAGAGCCACGATAAGTTTCTCGCACCCCGACTGCCTCCTCTGTTGCGAGCCCGGGACATTGTTTGTAAATATTAACGTAGTAGTATCAACCCTTACGGTATGTTAATTGCTTTTTCTGCTGTATACAAGAGCTATAATATTTGCCGCCACATTTGCGTATCCGTGGAAATAAAAAAAAGGAATTCCTTTTCGAATTCCCATATTTTTTTAAAACCACCCTTCGGATATGCATCTGTTTAGCGTTTGTCGTTGCGCGACAAGCCACACATGTTCCTATTTGGACTATTTGGACCGGTTGTTGTGTTAATAATAAGTGAATATATTTATATGTTTTGTTTTATTCGTATATCATTTTTTTGTGTGTGTGACGCTGTGTTAGTTAATAAGGCGTGTGAGAGGTGTTCCCGGTATGTAAGAGCGGGAGAGTTAATAACTCAATAGATTTATATGTTATTTTTCTTTAATTGATTTAAATATATTTTTTTTTGTGTGTGTATGTGTGTGTGTGTTAGACGCTGTGTTAGTTAAGGCGTTTGACAGATGTACCGCCCCAGTCAAACTCCCCACCTGATAATGTCCTCGGAGCGGATCGCGGCGGGTGCGAACGTCCGGTCAAGCTAATGCGGAGCCGAAACCCACGTGCGCCATCCCTTCCGCCGCTTTAGGCTAGAAACAGGAGACAGTCCCACTTGGGGAAGCTCCGATTCCGTCTCACCTAGTAAGTAAAGAAACGATCAGAGTAGTGGTATTTTATTGTCGGCCGCACGGGCCACAAGTGACCCTGATGTGACGACCTCCCACTTATGCTACACCTCTGATGTCTCTCTACAAAATCAGACTAGAGTCAAGCTCAACAGGGTCTTCTTTCCCCGCTGTTAGGCGCAGGCCCGTTCCCCTGCCTGTGAGTTCGCTAGATAGTAGATAGGGACAGTGGGAATCTCGTTAATCCATTCATGCGCGTCACTAATTAGATGAGGAGGCATTTGGCTATTTTAAGAGAGTCATTGTTATTCCCGCCGTTTGCAGGCTGGGAATTGACTTTCCTCTTTATGAGCGGTATCAGGAGTTGCATCGACTCCGACGCAGCTAATGGAGAAGTAAAAAATCTCCGCGTTAGCTTGACCGGGCGTTCGCGCCCACCGCGCCCGTCGAGAGTCAGTCTCGTGGTGGCGGTTTTAGCCCTCTCGTCACTCTTGCCGAGAGATCGGACCGGCGTGTCTCCGGCCCTTCCGTGGAACGCGCTAGGCTGCTTGGGCGCCGGGGCGCCGGTTCTCTCTACCGCCGGTCTTCCGGTTTGGTGGTAGCAGCAACCGTCCCTCGCTCCAAACCCACTTCGGCTGGCGCCCAGCGATCAACTCAGAACTGGCACGGATCAGGGGAATCTGACTGTATAATTAAAACATATACAGGATTTGACGGAGAAGGCGCCACGACTGAGATAAGACGTGGCATCCTTCAGGGGGACCGCCTTTCCCCCTACCTTTTTAACATCTGTCTGGATTGGGCATTAAGCGGTTTGCCAAAGGAGGTTGGCGTTAGGTACGGTGGTGAGTTTATCTCCTACCTAGCCTTCGCCGACGACGTAGCACTTTGTGCCTCAACTCGGTGTGGGTTGCAGGCTGCCCTAGACCACCTGACGGAGGCAGGTCTAGGGATGGGCCTCGAAATCGGGGCCCCAAAGTGCGCGACCCTAGGCCTAGTCGCTCATAAAAAGAGAAAGACGTGGGCAATTGACAAATCCGCCTTCCTAGTAGAGAGGAAGCAGTTGCAAGCACTGTCACCCAGGGACTTTTACAAGTACCTGGGGGTCAGGATGGGTAGTGATGTGGGGGCATCACCCCATTATATACACCAATGTCTGTGTACGAAGCTAGAGCGACTACAAAAAGCCCCTGCCAAGCCCCAACAGAAGCTTAAGGCAGTCCTTATCCCGCAATTCCTATACCCGCTCGCGAATATGGCTTGCCCCGCAGGTCAGTTAAGTCGATGTGATCGCTCGATCCGGAGATTTGTGAGAGCCGCACTCCACCTTCCAAACGATGTGCCACTAGGCTATTTTCATGCGGATACGGTGGAGGGGGGGCTAGGGATCCCCGCTCTAGGGACTCGTATCCCTAGGCTAAGAGTAGACCTCATCTCAAGGCTGAGACAGTCCCCGGATCAGACCATCGCTCTGGCGGCTATCGCAGTGGGGGGAATTCGCTCCGAAACTACTCCACGGGTCAGAAGACGGAGGGAGCGGATGAAGTGGTCCAGACAGCTTCACGAAGCCGTGGACGGCCAAGGACTGAGGGGTGCACACCGAACACCTCAGTCATCCATGTGGATTGGTTGCGGGACTCGTCTCATGTCCGAGGCCGACTTTGTTGGGGGAGTGAAACTGCGGGGTAACCTCCTTCATACAAAGACCCGTGCCTCGAGGGGACGGTGGAGATATGCTGTGCAAACTCTGTCGAAGCCGCCACGAGTCGCTTGCGCACATTTTGCAGTCTTGTCATGTGACGCATGAGGCTCGCTCGTACCGCCACAAAAGGGTCGTAGAATGGGCGACCGCCAAACTGAGGCAGGCGGGGTAGTTCGTAAAAGTTGAACCCCTGCTGAGAACCCCTGCCGGTAATCGGCAGCCTGACCTCGTGGTTTGGAAACCCGGTCGTGGATCATGGGTCCTGGATGCACAGGTGGTCGTTGATGCGGCCCACCATTGTTTGCACCAGGCCCATGAACAAAAGGTTGCCTACTATAACACTAGTGGTATCCGCGATCGGGTCCTTGAGTTGACGGGCCACTCGCCAACTATATCGTCTCTGACGGTTAGTTGGCGGGGGGTCATAGCCCCGGCCTCTACGAGTGACGAGAGAGGGTGTATAACGAGCCGCCTCGCTCTCCCGCGCTGCCAACGTGGGGACAGCAAGGAGTGACGAAAGCGTGTGTGTAGTGAGCCGCCTCGCTCTCCCGCGCTGCCAACGGGGAGACAGCAAGGAGTGACGAGAGAGAGTGGAGAAATATTTTCTCCCGGGCTAGGAAGACGGGACATGCTCTACCAGCGCGGGGAGTTGCCGGCGGAGCGGGGCTGGTTTTGGACACGAGAACGGGCCGAGCGGGGCCCAAACTGGCTTAAAATTTACAATGTGGAGCGCGGGGCCAACTTGCCCCGCTCTCTCTCATGCTGCACCAAGCTTGGGCGCGGTAAAGGTAGCCGCTACCTCCACGGAAGACTAGTACGAGTTCGAGCTGAAAAATATAGTAGGGAGGCGAGGTTGCTGGCTCAAACTTTGATGCCCTCCCTCACGCTGAATGCTGCATACGTGTGTCAGACATCAGTCCTAACCACTTGGTTCTCTCTACCTATTACTAAGAAGGTACCGAGGCTATATACACATGGAAGAAAATGGCGAGAATAACTATGACTACTCGTACAGACACTGCAAGGTGTCTGAGCAGGACTTGTAGTCCTGTTGAGCATAGTTATGAGAGAGAGCCTCTCCGTGGCTTCCGCCGGACAACGTGGTTATCCCAGTGTAGGTTCAATGGGATAAACACGGCTAACACTCTTTCACTGGGTAAAACAGCTGGGATTTTTTTTTACATAAAAGATCTCAGGTATAAACTACCCATAGAATAATGACTTACCTCTTGGACAAGAGGGTCAGTTAGCTTTACTAATCCGGAGCCATGTTTCACGGGCAGTCATTCATACTCTGCATTGGGCTGGCCATCCTTATCGACTGGGTCAGATGCTCAGTAGATAAGTGGTGTTTCCTGGAGACGGGGCTCAATCCCACGCGGGGTAACTCGCAATGGGACACTGCCGCAAGCCCATTGTGAGCGTGTGGAATTTACTCTGTTAAGAAGATGTCTCTTCTTTAGTGACACGCACATGGGGTTGACACTACCCTTCCTGTTCACTGATGTTATTGGGGTTACTGCTACCATTTCTAAAGGAAATAAATGTTTTGTTTATTTTGTTCTGTTTCAAAAGGAATGTGTTTAGTTTCATGGAGTTTATTTAATAGGGCTACTGGCGAAAGACTTCTCCTCCAAAAAGTCTTAAAGACGGAAGAAAGCGCCCCATGGGTCCGTTGGAAGACTCTCTAGAGGTCATGTATATTCACCCTATAGGATAACCAGGTAGCTACGTTACATCAAAACTTTTTGATTGTAATGTTTACTAAGCGTCCATTGGCAGCATTGGCCCCTGACGCCGCGTCCCTTCTCTCTAAGGGGGGAATGGAAATAACCTTCGTTACACCATTCAAGTGTCCCTTCTCTCTAAGGGGGGAATGGAAATAACGTACGTTACACCATTCTAGTGTCCCTTCTCTCTAAGGGTGGTATGGAAATAACGTACGTTACACCATTCAAGCGTCCCTTCTCTCTAAGGGGGGAATGGAAATAACGTAAGTTACACCATCCAAGTGTCCCTTCTCTCTAAGGGGGGAATGGAAATAACGTACGTTACACCATTCTAGTGTCCCTTCTCTCTAAGGGTGGTATGGAAATAACGTACGTTACACCATTCAAGCGTCCCTTCTCTCTAAGGGGGGAATGGAAATAACGTACGTTACACCATCCAAGTTTGTGCTAGTAGTTGTAAGCTGCTGGGAAACGTCTAACCCGTCTTTGCTCACGAAAAGAAACAAAGGTGTGCTTCGTTCCAACTGACCGTTCGTTAGAAGCTGCGTCAGTGTAGAGAGGTTAAAGTAATGATTCTTTAACCTACGGGATGGGTTTATCGCACGGGTAGTGGAGTAACCATCACAAAGTCAGAGGGGTCGCTGCATTGAGCGAGCATTGAGCCCGGGACATTGTTTGTAAATGTTAACGTAATAGTATCAACCCTTACAGTATGTTAATTGCTTTTTCTGCTGTATACAAGAGGTATAATATTTGCCGCCACATTTGCGTATCCGTGGAAATAAAAAAAAGGAATTCCTTTTCGAATTTCCATATTTTTTTAAAACCACCCTTCGGATATGCATCTGTTTAGCGTTTGTCGTTGCGCGACAAGCCACACATGTTCCTATTTGGACTTATAAAAAAAACCGGTTGTTGTGTTATAATAATAAGTGAATATATTTATATGTTTTGTTTTATTTATTTTTTTTTTTTTGTGTGTGTGTGACGCTGTGTTAGTTAATAAGGCGTGTGAGAGGTGTTCCCGGTATGTAAGAGCGGGAGAGTTAATAACTGAATATATTTGTTATTTTTCTTTAATTGATTTAAATATATATATATATATATTTTTTGCGGGTGTATGTGTGTGTGTGTGAGACGCTGTGTTAGTTAAGGCGTGTGAGAGGTGTTCCCGGTGTGTAAGACCGGGAGAGTGAGGGTTGGGGTCGACGTGAGGATGGAGTTGAACAATGTTGCAATATTATCGGTTATTACGGAAGTGTCAGACGTCGGTTAGAAAAATGAAAACAACCATCGTGTAGGTGATAGAATTGCGCATATGATGAACTACAATTGACAGCTTTATTTCTTTATCTATTACAATATAATTGAGGTAGAATGATATAGCGCATAAAGATTTTTTTTGACATGTTGTGCTTCACCACTTCGTACCTCGGTTATTTTTGCTTGCATTGAAATTTCCATTATAGCATCGAGTAGGGCAAGGATTGCTGATGGCTACGGTATGTACCACATCGTGGTGGAAAAAAAAATGGGTGGTTTAAATGGTCGTTAGATTCGAATCGTTGAAAACCCGCCTTAGACGGTTTTCTTGTAGATTTGCCTCTTTTTTTTTATCTGCCTTTTTAACCAACTACAATATTTCTTATCAGTAGTTATGGTACATCATAATGATCATCAATGAGTGCAAACTATGAATCAGGAATTAAAAATACAATACGAGAAAAATTAGTGGGAGAAAGCGAGTTGAAGGAGAACATTTGAAAAAAATCTTTATGCGCTATTTTTTTTTCTTCAATTATTTTGTAGCAAATGTCGTTTTAAGGTTATTATTTTTATTTCATCTTGTGCATCATTGTATGGAGAAGACGATGGTATATTCAGTTTTTCTTAGTGATATCTGGTAGTTTGGTAATATTTGGTAAGAGTACAACATTTCTAATCACGGCCAGATTGTGAGTCTCTGAGTGACAATGCTCGCCTCTCCCGCATTTTTCTCCCGGTAAGGTGCTAACTAGCCGTTAAGCAATGTATTGGATATCTCTCTCGAACTATAACTGCGGGAGAGGCTCTGAGTGAACAAGGTAACGGATAGTAAGTCCTTCCCGTACTGAAATAGTAGGAGGCAGCGCGGGACAATATTTGACCACCTGCTGCACTGAGACTGCTGGAGAACCGAGCGTTGTCGCACAGAGAGCTATTTACAAGAGCCTGTACCCACCACCACTAACAGAGAGCGTTATGGTGAGTTTCTCGGCTGTTCGCCACCACTTACTCCCCCGTTGGAAGCGCGGGACGTTGTTTAGCATGCTTTAACCAAGTCCTGCACTGAGACTGCGGGAGGACCGAGCGTTGTCGCACAGATAGTTACCTACTGGAAGCTGTATCCATCACTAGGAGAGAGCGTGATGGCGAGTTTCCCGGACACTCATCACCACTGACTCCCCCGTTGGAGGCACGGGACGTAGTAGTTTAGCATGCTTAACCAAGTCCTGCACTGAGACTGCGGGAGGACCGAGCGATGTCGCAAAGAGTGCTACCTACTGGAACCTCTGTACCCACCACTAGGAGAGAGCATTATGATAGTGCTCACCATCACTGACTCCCCCGTTGGAAGCACGGGACGACCTTGTTTTTGGCATGCTTAACCAGGTCCTGCACTGAGACTGCGGGAGAACCGAACATTCTTCACTGTTTGTTTCTGTTAACACTCAATAGTTTTGTGTGTAATGAAACTAAGATGAGTGTAGACACGCCACACTTTTTTCGATTGAGGTACATCAGGGAAAGGAGGCCTTCGTGTTGATATGAACATATTTTCTTATTGAGCTTTGGTTCTCAAGCAATTTTCCTTTGAAAAATGACATACACACAAAACTATTGAGTGTAGACACGCCACACTTTTTTCGATTGAGGTACATCAGGGAAAGGAGGCCTTCGTGTTGATATGAACATATTTTCTTATTGAGCTTTGGTTCTCAAGCAATTTTCCTTTGAAAAATGACATACACACTAAACTATTGAGTGTAGACACGCCACACTTTTTTCGATTGAGGTACATCAGGGAAAGGAGGCCTTCGTGTTGATATGAACATATTTTCTTATTGAGCTTTGGTTCTCAAGCAATTTTCCTTTGAAAAATGACATACACACAAAACTATTGAGTGTAGACACGCCACACCTTTTTCGATTGAGGTACATCAGGGAAAGGAGGTCTTCGTGTTGATATGAACATATTTTCTTATTGAGCTTTGGTTCTCAAGCAATTTTCCTTTGAAAAATGACAGAATGACATTGAAGGTAGATTAGAAAAAGGCCTTCGTGTTGCTATTAAAATATTTTCTTATTGAGCTTGCCTTCGCGAGAAATTTAGATTTGAAACATAACAGACAGTATATTACACTATATTCACCCTGTACCAACCAAACATTCAGAAAACAAAGTGGTTATTGTTCGTTAATAAATGAATAAATTTATGTTTTGTTTTATTTTTTTATTTTATTTTTTTTCTTCTTTTGTGTGTGTGTGTGTGTGTGTGACGCTGTTTTAGTTAAGGCGTGTGAGACGTGTTCCCGGTGTGTAAGACCGGGAAAGTGAGGTTTGAGGTTGCCGTGAGGATAGAGTTGAACAATGTTGTACTATTATCGGTTATTCCGGAAGTGTCAGACGTCGGTTAGAAAAATGAAAACAACCATCGTGTAGGTGATAGAATGGCGCATATGATGAGCTACAATTGACAGCTTTATTTCTTTATCTATTAGAATATAATCGAGGTAGAATGAAATAGCGCATAAAGACATTTTTTGACATGTTGTGCTTCACCACTTCGTACCTCGGTTATTTTTGCTTGCATTGAAATTTCCATTATAGCTTCGAGTAGTGCCAGGATTGCTGATGGCTACGGTATGTAACACATTGTGGTGGGAAAAGAAATGGGTGGTTTAAATGGTCGTTAAAGTCGAATCGTTGAAAACTCGCCATGGACGGTTTTCTTGTAGATTTGCCTCTTTTTTTTTATGTGCCTTTTTAACCAACTACAATATTTCTTATCAGTAGTTATGGTACATCATAATGATCATCAATGAGTGCAGATTATGAATCAGGAATTAAAAATACAATACGAGCAAAATTAGTGGGAGAAACAGCGAGTTGAAGGAGAACATTTGAAAAAAAATCTTTATGCGCTATTTTATTTTTCTTCAATTATTTTGTAGCAAATGTCGTTTTAATGTTATCATTTTTATTTCATGTTGTGCATCATTGTATGGCGAAGACGATGGTATATTCAGTTTTTCTTAGTGATATCTGGTAGTTTGGTAATATTTGGTAAGAGTACAACATTTCTAATCACGGCCAGATTGTGAGTCTCCGAGTGACAATGGTCGCCTCTCCGGCAGTTTTCTCCCGGTAAGATGCTAACTAGCCGTTAAGCAATGTATTGGATATCTCTCTCGAACTATAACTGCAGGAGAGGCTCTGAGTGAACAAGGTAACGGATAGTAAGTCCTTCCCGTACTGAAATTGTAGGAGGCAGCGCGGGACAATATTTGACCACCTGCTGCACTGAGACTGCTGGAGAACCGAGCTTTGTCGCACAGAGAGCTACTTACAAGAGCCTGTAGTCACCACTAAGAGAGAGCGTTATGGTGAGTTTCCCGGCTGTTCACCACCACCACCACTTACTCCCCTGTTGGAAGCGTTGTTTAGCATGCTTTATCCAAGTCCTGCACTGAGTGCGGGAGGACCGAGCGTTGTTGCACAGATAGCTACATACTGGAAGCTGTACCCATCACTAGGAGAGAGTGTGATGGCGAGTTTCCCGGCCACTCATCACCACTGACTCCCCCGTTGGAGGCACGGGACGTACTTTAGCATGCTTAACCAAGTCCTGCACTGAGACTGCGGGAGGACCGAGCGTTGTCGCAAAGAGTGCTACCTACTGGAACCTCTGTACCCACCACTAGGAGAGAGCATTATGATAGTGCTCACCACCACTGACTGCCCCGTTGGAAGCATGGGACGACCTTGTTTTTGGCATGCTTAACCAGGTCCTGCACTGAGATTGCGGGAGGACCGAACGTTCTTCACTGTTTGTTTCTGTTAACACTCATCTTAGTTTCATTACACACAAAACTATTGAGTGTAGACACGCCACACTTTTTTCGATTGAGGTACATCAGGGAAAGGAGGCCTTCGTGTTGATATGAACATATTTTCTTATTGAGCTTTGGTTCTCAAGCAATTTTCCTTTGAAAAATGACAGAGTGACATTGAAGGTAGATTAGAAAAAAGGCCTTCGTGTTGCTATTAAAATATTTTCTTATTGAGCTTGCCTTCGCGAGAAATTTAGATTTGAAACATAACAGACAGTATATTACACTATATTCACCCTGTACCAACCAAACATTCAGAAAAAAAAGTGGTTATTGTTGGTTAATAAATGAATAAATTTATGTTTTGTTTTATTTTTTTATTTTATTTTTTTTCTTCTTTTGTGTGTGTGTGTGTGTGTGACGCTGTTTTAGTTAAGGCGTGTGAGACGTGTTCCCGGTGTGTAAGACCGGGAAAGTGAGGTTTGAGGTTGCCGTGAGGATAGAGTTGAACAATGTTGTACTATTATCGGTTATTCCGGAAGTGTCAGACGTCGGTAAGAAAAATGAAAACAACCATCGAGTAGGTGATAGAATGGCGCATATGATGAGCTACAATTGACAGCTTTATTTCTTTATCTATTAGAATATAATCGAGGTAGAATGAAATAGCGCATAAAGACATTTTTTGACATGTTGTGCTTCACCACTTCGTACCTCGGTTATTTTTGCATGCATTGAAATTTCCATTATAGCTTCGAGTAGTGCCAGGATTGCTGATGGCTACGGTATGTAACACATTGTGGTGGGAAAAGAAATGGGTGGTTTAAATGGTCGTTAAAGTCGAATCGTTGAAAACTCGCCATGGACGGTTTTCTTGTAGATTTGCCTCTTTTTTTTTATGTGCCTTTTTAACCAACTACAATATTTCTTATCAGTAGTTATGGTACATCATAGTGATCATCAATGAGTGCAGATTATGAATCAGGAATTAAAAATACAAAACGAGCAAAATTAGTGGGAGAAACAGCGAGTTGAAGGAGAACATTTGAAAAAAAATGTTTATGCGCTATTTTATTTTTCTTCAATTATTTTGTAGCAAATGTCGTTTTAATGTTATCATTTTTATTTCATGTTGTGCATCATTGTATGGCGAAGACGATGGTATATTCAGTTTTTCTTAGTGATATCTGGTAGTTTGGTAATATTTGGTAAGAGTACAACATTTCTAATCACGGCCAGATTGTGAGTCTCCGAGTGACAATGGTCGCCTCTCCCGCAGTTTTCTCCCGGTAAGATGCTAACTAGCCGTTAAGCAATGTATTGGATATCTCTCGAACTATAACTGCGGGAGAGGCTCTGAGTGAACAAGGTAACGGATAGTAAGTCCTTCCCGTACTGAAATTGTAGGAGGCAGCGCGGGACAATATTTGACCACCTGCTGCACTGAGACTGCTGGAGAACCGAGCTTTGTCGCACAGAGAGCTACTTACAAGAGCCTGTAGTCACCACTAAGAGAGAGCGTTATGGTGAGTTTCCCGGCTGTTCACCACCACCACCTCTTACTCCCCTGTTGGAAGCGTTGTTTAGCATGCTTTATCCAAGTCCTGCACTGAGTGCGGGAGGACCGAGCGTTGTTGCACAGATAGCTACATACTGGAAGCTGTACCCATCACTAGGAGAGAGTGTGATGGCGAGTTTCCCGGCCACTCATCACCACTGACTCCCCCGTTGGAGGCACGGGACGTACTTTAGCATGCTTAACCAAGTCCTGCACTGAGACTGCGGGAGGACCGAGCGTTGTCGCAAAGAGTGCTACCTACTGGAACCTCTGTACCCACCACTAGGAGAGAGCATTATGATAGTGCTCACCACCACTGACTGCCCCGTTGGAAGCATGGGACGACCTTGTTTTTGGCATGCTTAACCAGGTCCTGCACTGAGATTGCGGGAGGACCGAACGTTCTTCACTGTTTGTTTCTGTTAACACTCATCTTAGTTTCATTACACACAAAACTATTGAGTGTAGACACGCCACACTTTTTTCGATTGAGGTACATCAGGGAAAGGAGGCCTTCGTGTTGATATGAACATATTTTCTTATTGAGCTTTGGTTCTCAAGCAATTTTCCTTTGAAAAATGACAGAGTGATATTGAAGGTAGATTAGAAAAAAGGCCTTCGTGTTGCTATTAAAATATTTTCTTATTGAGCTTGCCTTCGCGAGAAATTTAGATTTGAAACATAACAGACAGTATATTACACTATATTCACCCTGTACCAACCAAACATTCAGAAAACAAAGTGGTTATTGTTGGTTAATAAATGAATAAATTTATGTTTTGTTTTATTTTTTTAATTTATTTTTTTTCTTCTTTTGTGTGTGTGTGTGTGTGACGCTGTTTTAGTTAAGGCGTGTGAGACGTGTTCCCGGTGTGTAAGACCGGGAAAGTGAGGTTTGAGGTTGCCGTGAGGATAGAGTTGAACAATGTTGTACTATTATCGGTTATTCCGGAAGTGTCAGACGTCGGTTAGAAAAATAAAAACTACCATCGTGTAGGTGATAGAATGGCGCATATGATGATTTACAATTGATAACATTATGACTATATCTATTACAATATAATCGAGGTAGAATGAAATAGCGCATAAAGATTTTATTTGACATGTTGTGCTTCACCACTTCGTAACTCGGTTATATTAGTTACATTGAATTTCCAATTATTGCTTCGAGTAGTGCAAGGTTTGCTGATGGCTATGGTATGTAACACATGGTAGTGGAAAAAATAATGAGTGGTTTAAATGGTCGTTAAAGTCGAATCATTGAAAACCCGCCTTGGACGGTTTTCTTGTAGATTTGACTTTTTTTATTTATCTGCCTTTTTAACCAAGTACAATATTTCTTATCAGTTGTTATGGTACATCATAATGATCGTCAATGAGTGCAGATTATGAACCTGGATTTGATAATACAATACGAGTATAATAAGTGTGAGAAACAGCGAGTTGAAGGAGAACATTTGAAAAAAATCTTTATGCGCTATTATTTTTTCCTTCAATTATTTTGTAGCAAATGTCGTTTTAATGTTATTTTTTTTATTTCATCATGTGCATCATTGTATGACGAAGACGATGGTATACTCGGTTTTTTAGTGATATCTGGTAGTTTGGTAATATTTGGTAAGACTACAACATTTCTAATCACGGCCAGATTGTGAGTCTCTTAGTGACAACGCTCGCCTCTCCCGCAATTTTCTTCCGTCAAGGTGGTAACTACCCGTTAAGCAATGTATGGGATACCATCTCGCACTATAACTGCGGGAGAGGCTCTGAGTGAACAAGGTTACCTACCTCTAGCAACTGTAACGGATAGTAAGTCCTTCCCGTACTAAAATTGGAGGAGGCGGCGTGGGACAATGTTTGACCGCCTGCTGCATTGAGACTGCGGGAGAGGCTCTGAGTGAACAAGGTTACCTACCTCTAGCAACTGTAACGGATAGTAAGTCCTTCCCGTACTAAAATTGGAGGAGGCGGCGCGGGACAATGTTTGACCACTTGCTGCATTGAGACTGCGGGAGAACCGAGCGTTGTCGCACAGAGAGCTACCTACCGAAACCTGTACCCACCACTAGGAGAGAGCGTGATGGCGAGTTTTCCGGCCGCTCACATCCACTGACTACCCCGTTGGAAGCGCGGGACGTTGTTTAGCATGCTTAACCAAGTCCTGCACTGAGACTGCGGGAGGACCGAGCGTTGTCGCACAGAGAAGCTACCTACTGGAACCTGTACCCACCACTAGGAGAGAGCGTGATGGCGAGTTTTCCGGCCGCTCACATCCACTGACTCTCCCGTTGGAAGCGCGGGACGTTATTTAGCATGTTTAACCAAGTCTTGCACTGAGACTGCGGGAGGACCGAGCGTTGTCGCACAGAGAGCTACCTACCGGAACCTGTACCCACCACTAGGAGAGAGCGTGATGGCAAGTTTCCCGGCCTTTCACCACCACTGTCTCCCCCGTTGGAAGCGCGGGACGTTGTTTAGCATGCTTAACCAAGTCCTGCACTGAGACTGCGGGAGGACCGAGCGTTGTCACACAGAGACCTAACAACTGGAACTTGTACCCACCACTAGAAGAGAGAGAGAGAGAGAGAGAGAGAGAGAGAGAGAGAGAGAGAGAGAGAGAGAGAGAGAGAGAGAGAGACAGAGACAGAGACAGAGACAGAGACAAAGACAGAGACAGAGACAGAGACAGAGAGAGAGAGAGAGAGAGAGACAGAGAGAGAAAGAGACAGAGACAGACACAGAGAGAGAAAGAGACAGACACAGAGAGAGAAAGAGACAGAGAGAAAGAGACAGAGAAAGAGAAAGAGACAGAGAAAGACATAGAGAGAGAGAAAGAGACAGAGAAAAAGAGACGGAGACAGAGAGAGAAAGAGACAAGAGAAAGAGACAGAGAGAGAAAGAGACAAAGACAGAGAGAGAAAGAGACAGAGAGAGAAAGAGACAGATAGAGATAGAGACAGAGAGAAAGAGACAGAGAAAAAGACAGAGAAAGAGACAGAGAGAAAAAGAGACAGAGAGAAAAAGAGACAGACAGACACAGAGAGAGAAAGAGACAGACACAGAGAGAGAAAGAGACAGACACAGAGAGAGAAAGAGACAGACACAGAGAGAGAAAGAGACAGAGAGAGAGAGAGAGAGAGAGAGAGAGAGAGAGAGAGAGAGAGAGAGAGAGAGAGAGAGAGAGAGACAGAGACAGAGAGAGAAAGAGACAGAGAGAGACAGAGACAGACACAGAGAGAGAAAGACACAGAGAGAGAAAGAGACAGAGGCAGACACAGAGAGAGAAAGAGACAGAGAAAGACAGAGACAGACACAGAGAGAGAAAGAGACAGAGACAGAAAGAGAGAGAGAAAGAGACAGAGATAGACACTGAGAGAGAAAGAGACAGAGAGAAAGAGACAGAGAGAGAGAGACAGAGAAAGAGACAGAGAGAGAAAGAGACAGAGACAGAGAGAGAG